>OZ026623.1:13822872-14092872 GCA_964020975.1 Hermodice carunculata | reverse complement strand
CTCAGAGGATGTGAACTTGAGGCCACCAACAGCAGAATCCTGCCCAAAGCCTGGAAACCCGCCTTACCAGCTCGCATGGGACCACACTTTGCCTGCCTGGAAATTGCCTGCCAACCTGATAGCTGTCCACCTTGTAGGAAGATGCTATTTCCATTCTTTTGGTCCTGGAGATCTAACAAGACCGGTGTGTCATGAAAAACATGGTGGGGGGGGGGACAGTTATATGGTTCCATGAGGCAGGGCTCATAAAATAAATCTGCCAGCTCTGGGCCTGGGACAGAGGCACATCCACAGCAGGCCTGCTCCTTTTGGGGTTTCCGAGGGGCAAAAAGAGGGCAGAACTCTGATGCCTTGGCACCGTTTGTGCATTAGAGACACCAGTGCAGTGCTTTCACTGGGCACAAAACTCTCTTCTCTGCAGGAAGAACCATATCCATAGCACAAAGGGCGAAACCCTTGAAAGCCATAGATGTATCTCAAGTTACTTGATTCTTTGCAAGAAAGCCCCAGTTAGGCTGTTGGGTCCCCTGGAAGTGGTGGGTGACCATTGGATTTGATCCTGTGCCAGAGCGTGGATCTGACTTTCATTAGTGCCTGAAGCGAGTGTTGTCACAAAACAAGCTTTCCACATCCAGTACTTGAGGTCCATCCTTCGAGGATCCCCTAGGCACTCAGAAAGCCACTTCTTCAACATAATACCAGTGGAACGTCCAATCATGGTATGAATTACCTATCAGCTGGTCTGTCAGTGCAGAAGGATGGCTACAGATAAGAATTGCTCCCAATGCAAATGTACAGGATGTATGCCATGGTTGGGGAGATGGCAGTTCAAAGTTTCTGCACAATTCTTGAGCTCTTACCAAAAACTTCCCACTGGGACAACAGGAACTCAGCAATGTCCACAATGCACAGAGACCATGGATGTATTTTGCAAATTGTGCACCAATCTGAAAACACTTTTCAACAAGTCGAGTAAACCATTAGAGAAGAGCATGGAATACAGATACCCTCCTAGTGATTCTATCTATGTGATGTGCAACAGGTGCTAAGTGGGGAGGTTGAGCACATGAGAGTTCCTGTTGAACATGCTCTTCCATGGTTGCACCAGAAGTTTTGGCCATGCTGGTAAACATAGTTGTGGCTCTATGCTTAATCACAGAAGGTCCAGGGACCAGTTTGTCCTTGGCTTCTGGGGGGAGGGGGCAACCAAACACATGAGGGTTCCTGTTGGACATGCTCTTCCATGGTTGCAACAGAAGTTTTGGCCATGCTGGTAAACATAGTTGTTGCTCTTTGCTTAATCCCGGAAGGTCCAGGGACCAGTCTGTCCTTAGTTACCAGGGGGGAAACCAAGATCAAGTTGCAGTCGTGTGACCAAACCTTGCACAGGACCCTCAGGATGATCTGTTGAAGCAGAAAGTCATATGCCAATGGTTGCTCCAGTCCATGTCTAGAACATCCACTGCCAGGGCCCAGTGATCCAGGCCTGATGATCTAGGCTAGGTGACACGTAAACCCAATATTTTACATTTGCATTAGTTGAAAACAGATCTACATGTGGCTGAAGGACCCATGGGTGGAGTGACCACTCCATCCCTACTGGCTGACCTCTTCTCAAAAGTTGGTCAGCAAGGACATTTTGTTTTCCCAAGACATGCCTGACATGCATGCAGACATGTTTGCAGCGCCTTTGCATGATACAAACAGTCCACGGAAGGAGGTGCCAGCAGTCCTCACGAAGGACTGGCAGCCCTGGTCCCTCAACCCTCTGTCCTACAGAGGGTGCTACAACCACGGCCAGTGAAGGTGACCCAGTAAAACTTGGCAGTCCAGGGAGGACAGGGAGCCTAACAAGATTTGCCACTGCCGGGGCAAACAAACCCTGTGAGTCAGAAATGCCTTGAGCATCAACTGAAGTCTCTCCTACGTGTCATCCAAAGGGCAACAGATGCAAGCAGCCAGGTCAAGCTGGATGCCAAGAAAGATCTGCTCTGGCATTAGGCTTGACTTGGAGGGATTCACAACAGGTCTAAGCATCTGCAGAGTTCCAGATGTTCTGTGTTTGATGCTGTGGATGTAGGCACTGTAGCACCCAGATAAGCCAGTCATCGAGATACACTTGAATGTGTATGTTGTTCTGGTGAAAGTGCAGCCACATGTGGAAACAGGGTAAACAACAGAGGTGCCATGCCCAAGCAGAACAAATGTGCCCTGAACTGGTAGACCTGGCCTAAAAATGCAAACCAAACATACTTCCCTGAAGTCTCTGTGATTGGCATGTGGAAGAACATGTCCTTGAGATCCAAGGAGGTTGCCAGACCTCCAAGTACAGTGTCAGTGTTGACAAGTCTATGGTGGGTGACAGCCATCTTCCTGCTTGGGGATGAGGAAGAGTAGGCTGTAGAACCGAGACAAATCAGGATCTCCTGCTCTATGGTGTTTTTTCTCTGAAGTTTCTCCACTGCCTCTAGGAATGCTGAAGCCTTGGGCTCCTGCATGGGGTTCATGAACCACTTGGGATTGCACCACAATGGACACCTGTTTTCACTAAAAGGCAGTGAATAGCCACGTCTCAGGGCATTCAAGAGGAACAGATCATATATAATAGACTCCTACTAAGCATGAAAGGCAGAAAGACAACCACCATCATGACAAACTGAGGTATCTGTAGCAGTTGGGGAGGGTCGCCCTGCAACTCATGGGTCCATAAAAGAAGAGTCAGGAGCCCTGAGGCTTAGTCACCCATGGCTTGATCATCCACCAGGCTCTGAATAAGGGCTTTGATGTGGTCAAAACCCTGGGATGAAACTGGAGTGGTACCCATGGGGGTGAAAGGGAGTTCTGCCCACATAGTGGATTTATGGAGCTCAGCCGCTCAGAGCAACTATGGTGGTGTGAAGGTCTGCCGGAAGATTGCAGCCAAGACCCGCTGATGGAAGAATCAGAAAGCAGGAGCTCATCCTCCTCCTGGGTCACGGTGTCTGAAGCATGTGCAAGAGGCCACAGAGACCCAAGGCCTCATCAAACAGCTGGGGTTTTTTTCGATGCCAATGAGGGGCCGCTTGTGACAGAAGCAAGTTTGTCACCATGCCTCGTGATGGGATAGAGATATCTTCCACGGAAGTTGTTCAGCCTCTGTCACGGCCTGCATCTGCTCCTCCCACATTGCAGTGTGTGAACAGGACTTCTGGAGGACTCAGTGTGGAAGCCCCAGCTGCTGCTGACTCTGAAGTCTGCTGGCTTAAGGGCACTTTGCTGGAGCTCCTGGATATCCTAAGTTTCCAAGAGGCTCAGTGCAGGGGCCACACCTGGAAGCTACCCGGAGGTACACTGGCCGGAGGGTATCTGCTGGAGCTGAGAGAGCTCCTGAGCCTGCAAGCTGAGTGACAGCTGACTCAAAGTGGAGGCAGCAAGCTGCTCAATGAAATGGTCTGCTCAGGTAGTCCAGAGGCACTACTGGGGGTAATCGAAGATGGTCTCCTTCCGCAACTGCTGCTCATTGTGGAACTCGGGTTCCACTTGCCTCTCCAGGGAGGGAAGCATGGTACTTGGCTTGGTGGTGGGAGTCAGTTGGATCGCCAGCTGGTCAGTCCAGGGAGGGAGTGCAGCATGTGGGGCCAACATGGCAGTCAGAGGCACCCGAGAAGGCACTTGTGTTGTGGAGGGGGCTGCCTCCACAGGAGCTGAAGGCTCACTGCAGGTAGAAGACACCACCACTGGCTTGGGTACCCTACTCTGTGCTCTGTCATGCCTGGACTTTTGACCTGAGCTCTATGACCCGGGAGCTCAGGAAGTAGTCCAGGACTTCAGTGTTTTAGGACATCTAGACCTGAGCACCCAGGAAATCAGCCGGGGTTCTTAAGTGCCTAGACGAGAACCTGTCGAGTTCCATCCTGGCCTCACCAACTTACAGGGTCTGGACTCCAAGTGCATGGACCCAGAGATCTGAGCTCTCAAGAGATCCAAACAGCATTTAGCCTGCCTCTGTGAAGAGGATTCCAAAGTAGTCGCCTGCAAGGGAGTGATCAGGGCCCTGAACAGATCCATTTGCATTTGTGCAGTCCTGGGCATAGACCGGAGGGCTGCCAAGGGCCTTGGGATAGTGGCCAGAGCAATGGTCATCATGACCTGTGGCTGAGCTGGGTGCTCGAGATCCCCAGGAGGGGATCTCTTGCTGCCCTGCTTGTGACTGCATCATCTCCTCTGCTGACTCCCCTGGGGGTTCAGGTGTAAAGACATTGGCCACTTGAGCCTGATGTCAGATTCCAAGGCCAAGTGTTTGGCAACAACAGCTTGCTATCTTCGCCTGGCTCTCTTACTCCTTCTCCTGGCCTGCGTATCCAGCAGCCACTAGTACTCTCTCCAACCAACACAAAACCGACATGTTTGCTCTTGAGAGCACACATGGACAAGATGCTGATGACAACCAAACCAATGGTGATGGTCATCACAGGCTGTCATGAAGTGGTTCCATGAATCCATCTTCTGACCTTTTCCCAATACGGGAGCAGGAAGTGGAGTCACTGGATCAACTTGTATGGCTCACTGCAAAACAGTGTCCTCCCTCTGTCTGTGATCTTATTGGGCAGTCGCTATCTTGGAAAGCTCATGTTCAAGCCAACATGACCTACTCTACTACCACGTTGCCACAGTTATCAGCAGATCAGATATAAGCTATCCATGTCTCAAAGTCAAGGACCACTCAGAAATGATTTTCCATATAATTGGTAGGTGCAAGTAGCACATGAACAGTGGCAGTGAACAAGGTTCACAGAGTTTTCCAACTCTTTAGACCATTTAAAAAAAAACTCCATTGTATATTTTGACACCTCTGCATTAGGTATGTTTTGACATGCAGAAATATCTGCTCACTATTATGTCACAGCACAATCGCCAGTGATGACCCCCTAGGCATTTATACATGTGCACGCTCTGGAATAACCAACCCAAGACAAGGTTTTAGTTTAAATTCACTAAGGAGATGGAGATTAATTTCATTTACTGTTAAAAGTTCACTTTTTCACTGCTATGTTAACTTTTCATAGCTAACTCACCAGTTTTCTTTTCAACTCCTGAGTGCCCGAGTATTTATTCATGTTATGGCACCACATAAGACTCGAACACGGATACCTTTTAGGTTATAGTATATTATTTTATAGTGTACTGGCAAGCAGCCTTACCCCACAGATGGGTTGTTTTCTCTAGGCAGTTGAGGTGAAAAAGCAATTGTGCACAGTTGCTCCACTTGTGTTGAAAAGCCTGAATTGGAAACGTATACAAGGATTAAATGAAAGCCTGCATATGGAAATCTCATAATAATAGTGGATGATATTGATTTCAACTATTTCAGGTACCAGTGGTTCAAAAATGGAGTGAAGATTGACTTCTCCACCAGTCGAAACATGAAGCAGGTGTCCCCAGGCGGCGCTCTGCTCATCACAACACCCTCCATATTTGAGGAAGGCTACTACCAATGTGTGGCGGAGAATATATATGGAACGTCGATGTCAGATATTCTGTCCCTACAGAGAGCGTGTGAGTTTCCGGCCATATTTTGATATGCAAGGATGGAGGATTATTTAAAAATACCCTTCCACCGGAATTTTTGATGGGAATAAGGTCGATGTATTGTCGATCGTTGGACCTTTAAATTAGAGCTGTCATAAAGTTTATACAACATATGAATCGTTTCACGGGGCAGGTTTTATACATCATCTTTACATGCTGGCAACAGGAACCACACGACCACAACTCGTGTATAGTATCTCTTTGTTCATGTGCTGTCACCCTTTTATGTGTTCGTCCATGTCAAGTCTTGCCCTGTGGTGCGTCTACATTCTTTTTACATTTATTTTTTATTTTTCATTTTATTTATTTTATTTTATTTTTAACTATCTTTTTAATTTTTTTCTATTTTTTTTAATCTTATTTTATTTATTTATTATTTTTTTTTTTTGGCAAGAGGGGTTAATATAGGCTTTGTGGTTATATCAGTTTCGTTACTGTCATTTCTGTCTATGTTTTGGCCTTGTGTGTGTTTTTGTATGTTTGTATACTAAATAGTTGTGCTGATATGCGTTAATCAAACATCAACATTCTCTTCAAATTGTCAACTTAGATATGTTAAATTTGTCTTTACTGCACATCAAAAGAGAAACGACCTATCAACGACAAGCATGTTTGGTTGTTCGATTGCGCAGTTTAATTCAAATAGAAGTGCTGACGTCATGCGGGCACAAAAGCAACAAAGATGAAGACTATAGGGTTCACCCTTTGCAAGGACGTTTCGTGCCGAGCCAACACAAGCGCAAAGCGTGCCAACAACATAAAACTGCACTTTTTGGGCCAAAACAGGTGAATTGCTTACCGTGCCTGTTCCCGTTCCCTGTGTCCAATGTTGTTTGGCGACGGCAAGCTTGCCAGTCTAGCCTCGCTATAAGGTAAATAAGGCACCTCCCTGCAAAAGGTCACAAACAAGATTTCTTCTTCTGTGCATCTGGGGGAGCAGAGATTGCTACGAGGGTGACATCCGCCTTGCAAAGCCAGCGTTGCACATGCTGCGATAGCAATCCTGAACTGCTTTATTGTTACTGGGCGCTGACATCTCTTAATAATGGCCAGCAGTCAATCCATATTTCTTCGAAAAAATGGATGATTCATTTCTGTAAACGCTATATGAACACAGGCCAAAGATCGCACATGACTGTGTCCGAAACAAATCACGGGTCTCCTAGCGTTCCAAAAACGTATCATTTGTAGTACCTTCTGTTTAAATTTACTGATTGCTGGAATAATTTGTACTTGTCTTAGTTAACCAGTTCTCAACAAAAAGTGTATTGAACTAATACCTGTTTTTAATGGAAGACCCTCCAATACTTTGTTACCTTATATTCATATTGCCTGCAAGCACACAGAAAAACAACATCATGTGTAATTACCATAATTCCATTGTATATTTTTAAAATGTATTTATATATATATATATATATATATATATATATATATATATATATATATATATATATAAATAATTGTGAAACTTTTTTGCATAGCAAAGGATGATGAATGAAACAATTAATGATGAGAGTAGAAAACTTACAATTTGAAAACAACTTTGTCAGGTATTCAGGCAAAGTCACGGAGCACAACTTATGAACGAAACGCTGAATATCTACCTCAGACTACCTTGAAAATAGCAGTCTGGTTCCCTGATCAATTGCTCCATGCCTACGTTGTATATATATATATATATATATATGTGTGTGTGTGTGTGTGTGTGTGTGTGTGTGTGTGTGTGTGTGTGTGTGTGTGTGTGTGTGTGTGTGACAATTCCACTGATGGCAAAATTTTATATTTCTAAACTCTGATTCTTTAATACAGAATAACTATGGTGCTACCAATAAGTATTTGAAGTATCTACAATGTAGGCTTTCAGTATTGAGTGCCTCAAAATGATCACATGATATTATTTTGAGGCCGTGTACCGTGTATATTATGAAAGGCATATATATATATATATATATATATATATATATATATATATATATATATATATATATATATATATATATATATATATATATATATAACGTAACCATGATCCTGTTGGTCTATATAGCTGCTTCAATGTACGTACAGCATGTGGTCAAACTTCAGCAAAAATTGCTACAGCAAATAAAATCGCCGTAATCGAAATCACAGATGTTTTCTTCTCTCTTTTTTTCAACTATGTACGTTTTGATTTAGGGTTATTACATATATCTGTGATGCAAAACACCATGCTGTTCAGAACGAAATCAAATTTTTATAAGTTGTAGTCTGCGAAACCGCAACTTTGGTGCATATGTACTGCGGACCGACGAAGTAGCGACGTCAGGCAACTGACCCGAAACAGATTTTGTCACGACATCCGTTTTCACTCTAATCAGAGACGTCTTATGAATGACCTTGGAATCATATTGTATTTGTACAAGTTATAGACTTCGGAACAATGATTAGAAATAGACATACTGACGTAACTTTTCAGACAAGTTTGAGAAGTCTCAATTGGACGTTGATGAGACGTCGTTTTCTGGTTATAGACGCCATGACGAGATTCCAACATGAAAGAGACGTCGGCATCACGTCATATGCCCAGTTGGTACGTTTGCGCACTCTTGATCATTCAATGTCAACATCTGCAGAGTTAAATTAGTACCATCAAGGGCCCTCTATCATAGAGGGTCCTTGGTACCAGCAAGGAGGCTACTCGTGTAGCCTCCTTGGTACCACTGTCGTCTGGTGACGTCACATATTGCACTGGTGCAAATATACCGTCCAAGTCCCAAGCCTTGTTTCCAGTAAATGCGCAAAATATTATAGTGGTGACTTATCGGCTATTAAATTATTATAATATTTTGTCGTCAGTTGGTCTTGACATTGTACGTTTCAAATTATAACGTCAATACTCCCTCAACATATTCACGATGTTAAACATAAACCACTTAAGAAATGAGGGTTGATTTTGTGTGTGTTATGGCATAATGACGCGCGTGATTGAAGCTGCCATCGTGGGCGTGGCGCACGCCAGTGCGCCTCACCCGATGCCAGCTTCAATCACCCGCGTCATTATGCCATAACACACACACAAAAGCGACCCTCATTGCTTATATTTACATTTCCCTCTTAATTTTTCTGCTCCATTACACGGAATTTAGAAACTTAATACATCGAATTAAGAGAAACGATCAAAAACTGATTTGCCGAGCATGTTCAAGTGTTGAGTTCCAGAAACCCAGGTAGGCGTGGCTTATTGGAATGTGGGCGGGACAACTGTGTTATGGTTCCATAACACACAAGGCTGATGTGTTATGGTCTCATAACACACCAGGCTGTCTTCTATACTTGCAATGTTAAAAGTTAGATTCAATGTAAATATTTTCACTTAAAAACACAGTTCTTTCAAAATTTATGCAACCTTGACGCACATTTCTTTTCAAAAGAATACCCTTCAATTATAGTGCTACAGGTATACCAGAAAGTACCGCCCCTGGTAAAGCATGTCACGGAAGGAGAACCACTGACCATCGAATGTAAACCAACAAAGAGCAACCCCTACCCCACATACCAGTGGGCACTGGTTGCTTCACCCACAGACCAAAGTGTAAGGCATCTCAGGATGAACGATCGGGTCGGCATTGATGCCAAAGGTACATGTAAATACAATCTCTTCGGATATACGCTCACTTTTGCGTCACCGTTCAGATTTCGTTTATTTTTAGTGATGTTTATTTTCATTGGATTGCCGAATAGTACAAAGTAATACTAATTTGGAGGTTCACCAGTTTATTAGATGCACGAAACATATACATAACTGTAGGAAATGGTCTTGAAGATCGTTCCATGTATTGACGTAACTGAAACAGATTTCATGCTCTGTTTGTTTTCTGTAATATTTCCAGCTCATCTCATATACACATGAAGGTCAGAGCGAACAGCGGCGGCCCTGTGTTCAATTGCAATCTCCAACTGTTTCAGTTTAATAAATTTTAATTTTTGCAGGAAATCTTCACTTTTCCCACGTCATGCCCCAGGACGCCCAAGACGGCGAACTGTACAAGTGTGAAGTATTCAATCCTCAGCTGGATCTGATGACAGGCGGCAGCTATACACAGATAAAGGTTACCAAAAGTAGGTCACGTTTAATACCTTTCCGGCCAACGATGGTCATCTGCTGTGTTCTTTTTCTGTGCTGCTGTGTTTGGAGCCTTAGCAGTCAGTTTAGATCTGAGCTGGTAGTTAATATAATAATAATAATAATAATAATAATAATAATAATAATAATAATAATAATAATAATAATAATAATAATAATAATAATAATAATAATAATAATAATTTGGGGAAACACATGCAGGTACATATAGATTGAGATAAAATGTTCCAGTCGTAAGACAATATTTACGTAAAAAGGATTAGTAGGTGTGAGATCACTTTGAGCATAGTTGTACAATTCTGTGGTGACCGTGAGGATAATTAAAATTGAGTGAGGAGAACCTGTTGATGTGAAACCCTTCGCACTCGCACACGCTGGGTGACGAATCAAAATCATTCGTGACCACATTCTCCCGGTTGATCTCTTTGCACGGTCATAACAAAATAGAAAGGACTAATGAAGACATCTGCAGTCTGTTCACTCCAGTTGACAAGGCGATCGAATCTGCAATTATAAGGCAAATATGCATCGGTTTGATTGTTTATGCTTCTGATTGATAGTTATTACTACTGCCGAAAGGGGTTTCTCCGATGACAAAAAATAGACCCACACGCGGTTTGTTCAATACAACTAGGTAAACCTGAATCAGCTAATCAGCTCAGTTCAGGCCCCAAACAACAGAAATTTGGAGAAGGTGTCAGATTTTTCATTCTGTAAGACCACATGTACAAACTGTTTGTCATTACAGCTGGTGACCCTGTGTGCATTTTTCGTTGAGAAACATTGGAATGTTTTGCATGTGACTGTGGGATTTTGCATTGTAGAAGTACAAATGTGCTATGTGACTCGTCGCAATCGGGCACTACTTTCAGGCCTCTGTCACAGGACAGTGGCTGTACTTGCAAATACCTGCTCTTGTCAACTCGAGGCGATCAGACTGTACTGCTTTATCCTCTTTATATTCGTTCAATATCTGAACACCAAACGGGCGTAGGTCACCAGTTTTTCTCGTTCATGTGCTGCTGACTCTGTAATTCTTGTGCGTTCTTTATTACACAAACTGTTTTCAAATAAGATAAATAAATAAATAAATAAATGAATGAATGAATGAATGACAGAATGAATGAATGAATAAATAAATAAATAAATAAATAAATAAATAAATAAATAAATAAATAAATAGAAATAAATAAATAAATAGAAATAAATAAATCCACATCTCTCAGACTTCTTGACAAGTACATATTTTGATATACATTCTTATTCTAATTAAGATCATCATCATCATCATCATCATCATCATCATCATCATCATCATATATCCATGTCGGTGGTTGTTTGTCCCTTGCTTGTCCGTCTGTTGTGTTTCTATCTGTCTGCCTCAGATTTACCCTTTTTTCTTTTTCATAATTAGATCGATATGTTTTACAAAACCTAACTTTTGTCAGACTTAAATCACGCCTTCTGTTCGCTTAGAGGTTTGTTATTATGATGTCCCTGTATACAAATATAACTTTTCTTCTTTTAGATCCAAACGTGAAGAACAAGAAACCTAGTATTTTATATGGAACAAGTACATCTCTAATTGCACTACAAGGTGATACTCTAAAGATGAAATGTATTTTTAAAGGCCGGTGAGTAAAAGTGCATTGCAAATCCTCACACAAATGCACACCTACGAGGGTGGGTAAGGGGTTTCCCGTACTGGCGTACTGGGGCTTTTTATTTACCGTACTGGCGTACTGGAAGCCCTCTTGTTTTACGTACTTCGTACTTTCCAAAATTTTGAAAGATTTTTATTTTCCGTACTGCGTACTCTAGAAAAATAATTACCTGTACCAACGTACTGAAACCCCCTTACCCCCCTTCACCTACGTGCCTGGCTGGCAAGAGAGTTGCCTGGCTGGCGAGAGAGGCACTTGTCTATCTATCAGATGTTTTATTTCACATTTTGAAATCAATATTCAAGATGGAGGGGTTTTATACATTCTAAAAAAATGTGTTGCAATAAATTTGTTGGGTTGCTTAAGGAACCTTGATTACAACAAAACTAAGTCACATGTTTTGAAAATTTTAGTAACCTTGATTGCAGCAGAACTAAGTCAGGTTTTGAAAATTTTAGTAACTTTGATTGTAGCAGAAACTAAGTCACAGGTTTTGAATCACAGTTTAAATAACACATATACGGAATGGAAATCTTCTTTTTGGAGAGACTAAATGTACAGATTTATGAAGAAAGATAATGCCATGATGGTTTTGTGAATTGTGTGCAAAACGAACGCCTGGTCGCCTCTCAGGAGTACATTGTCACAGACTATACTGTTTTGTGAATGGATGGTCTCATTTGACCAAGCACTGTACAAGTATGTAAATATATACTTGCATTTGTGTTGCCTTAAAAGCAATTAGTTGTAAACATTGCCAAAGGTTTGGAATATATCACGCCTATACATCTGTTGCTGTTAGAATGTAGGCCTATTTGCTGCTATGAATTATATAAAGAAAAACGCAAAAATCTCGTCTTTCCTGGAAATTCTGAATCAAATTGAGTAAAGGAGGAAAGCAGGTCAAATGTGTCATTGAATTGAGCAACGCTTTAGTTGTCTTTGCATGTTAGATGTACACCCTCCACCTCCAAAAATGACGATGTAGGTGTACAGTTTTTCATTTCAAATAAAAAACTATCTCTCACATAAAATACTACATGTATGCAGTTTCTGTGCATGGACATTTTATATATGTATATATATATATATATATATATATATATATATATATATATATATATATATATATATATATATATATATATATATATATACATACATATATACATATATGTATGTATGTATGTATGTGTGTATGTATGTACACAGTTTTTTCATATAAAATGTAATACCTCAACGCACGTTGCTTATGCGACAGCCCTACTCCCACCATTCACTGGCAGAAAGTCGACGGTGTTTTGCCAGTCGGTAGATACAAGTACGACAGTCATTATCAAGGACTCAGCATTTCTCACGTCCAGGCAGGAGACGCGGGAAAATACAAATGCCTGGCTGAAAATTCAGCAGGCACAAGCGACATTTACGAGATCAAAGTCAAAGTTGAAGGTAAGGGTCTCTTTATGTTTTAGCATGAAAGCCGAACGGAAGACTAAATGTCTATATGTGATGCTATTAATATTATACATAGATGTTCAAAAAGTGTATTTTTTGTGTCTCTCTGAGAACTCGAGTTAGTGGGAGGTGTTCATATTTACATATATCAGGGATCAAGGAGGTTGATTGAAACATTGTATACATCCCTGAGTATATTAACCGCAGACCTACTATGGTCACCTTAGTTGCTAAGCAATAGAACTGTGCCTCTGCCATGATCAGGGCACTCGTACCAGTTATGTTACTTAACCATTCAGAATTCATAAATTTTCCTACCGAGCAAATGAAATTATCTCCAGCCAAAAAGTGGCAGCACCGGTTCTTTATTAAAGGACTATGTACTGGGGGTATATTCTACGATAGAAAGCACCTTGTCAGACTTCTAGTGCATCTAAAATCACTGAACCGAATCTGCGTATATTGCTGAATAAACTAGTGAGTTAAGATTATTGATGACAGAGCCATGCATCTCACAAACTGTGGGCAGTAAGCAGGTCAGTGACAGGAGGATGGAAGGAAGACTGGAGAAAAGGAGTGAGAGAAAGAAATTACCAAAGGCATGTAAGATTTTAGAGAAGCCGAATAAAAGTACCTGCTTGGCTGGAGGGAAGGGATCCAAACTTTTGTTTCAGAGTACGACAGGAGTTAACAATTCAGAAAAGGGGATACAGAAATGGACTGCAGGCGGCAATTGCAAGTGTCGAGTTTGTTCCCAGGAGGCAGATGAGACGGTTGACCATCTGTTGTTATGGTGTGATGCATGTGGAGAGATGAGGGAAAGTGTCTTTCGGAAATAGCAGAATGAGAATCATAACTGTAAGGGCTTAGAGGAAGTTCGGCGCTTGGGAGAATTAGGTGGCATAGGGCATGGATTTTAGGTTTGACAGAGGGTTTACCAGGTGAAAACAAAGGGTCAGAACTATACAGGACTTTATGGTAGTGTGCCAAGAGGAAAGAAATGGACTGTTAGAATTAGGAGAGAATAGAGTAAACTAGAACACCAGGTTTTTGGCAAGGTCCTGCCTAATACTTGGTGATGTTACTAAAAACATGCCAATTGCTGCAGCGCCATCTAACCAGCGAACTGTAGATTCCATGTGTTTTACACCAGGAATATTACAAAAGACCGCAGAGTATCGAACACAAATTGGCATGTCAACAGATAATGACTTCTTTATATTTGTACACATTTTGCTGTATTTTATTTCTTCAAGACTGGTCCTGGTTATTATTTTTTTACTTGTATTATGATTTTGTTATTCGCCTTTTCTTATCTATGCTCAGATTCCTGTTATGTTTCAGTTCTGATCGTAATTGTTTGCGTGTCTCATGACCCCTATCTCTGTATATTTTCTCCTGATTTATTTTGTCGTTGGTGTACCACTTAGCTCATTTATTTTCTGTATTTAGTTTTGAGATGTCAAGCTGAAGATCAGCCAGAGTTTGGCGCATATTGCTGCCCTTGTCTTTGTTTTTATTCCTGCAAGAAGCAAGTGACAGGGTTGAATGTTGGGGGGGGGGGATGGCCGCCAA
Source organism: Hermodice carunculata (assembly GCA_964020975.1). Lineage (NCBI taxonomy): Eukaryota > Metazoa > Annelida > Polychaeta > Eunicida > Amphinomidae > Hermodice > Hermodice carunculata. The sequence goes on along the minus strand of OZ026623.1, from coordinate 14,078,484 downwards.
TACTCTCCGTCGCTTACAGTGGTGACAGCGGGCTGCTTAACGGTTGATCTTAATTGTACACATTGTACATAAGCTGTGGGATACAATATGATACAGAGAGAATGGAAAGAACTACATATTACACATGAAACATACATAGACATGAAAAAATGTCAGAATGGTTCACACAAACATAATGAATACGCAACCATGAGAAGTGGTTGGAATCATCCCTTATGTGCATATAATATCCCTCAGCCTGAAGGCCTGGTCAATGTAATTGGTGACAGCATTTGTAACAAGACAGTTATGAAAATTACATGTCATCAAATATATGAAAGTATCATTATCATCAAGTTGATTAAAAGTAGGGTCATGTGCTCTTAGGGTTGAATGTAATTTAGTTCTTATATTGGTGTCGCGGGAGCAGACAAGCATAAAAAGATATTCATCCTCAACCATACAGTCACTACAAAAGTTACAGAGCCTATTTTTCTGCTTGTACCTTGCTGTTTCTTCCAGTTTCAATATGTAGACTATGGGCACTGAGCCTTAATTTAGTTAAGAGTCTCATGTTTAACAGGTATACCAATTGTTAGATAATCAGCCAGATTAAAGTTATGCTTAAATTGACAGTATGTCTTCAGTTTGTTAGAGACCTTGCCTTTACCATTAATGAGTTTAGACCAAGTTGTGTTGCATATAGATTCAATTTTTTCCTGAGAGTGAATACACTTTTGTGGACATCGATACCTCCTAAATTATTCCAAATATCATGCAGACCACAGTTACTTGATAAAGTCTTAATACATTTGACCCAGTACTGGTTGTTAGTGTGAAGTAGATGTTAATTGTCTTTCAGTCAAAGTGAAATTAGGTTGTTACGGTCACAGACATGTAAGCTCGACCAATTTTTTTAAGTGAGTGATATAAACCAATAAGTAACAGAGGACAATGCCCAAGTTCACCACGTACGGCAGCATTGCAGTACAATTCTACAGAATCTGTTGTTGACATTTTCAATAGGTGCTTTGTCACAGAGAGTCATAAAAGTATTATCATTCGTATTGTGGATCATATAATGACCCCAGACCTCACCTATGTAGGTTAGTATAGGTATAATGAGAGTTTTAAACAGCTTCAGAGCCAGTCTAACATTGTTATTGAATGCATACTCTCTAAATTTGAAAAGAGTTTTATGTGCTTTTTCATGTAATTTGTTGAGGGCTGCTGTAAAATTTCCTGCTGCAGTAAAATCTTTTCCCAGATAACCGTAGCTTTGTATAATTTCGAGTTGCAGGTTGTTGTAAGTGAAAGTGAAGCGAGCAAATTTGTGGCCGCCTTTGTTAAAGATTAAAATTTTAGTCTTGTTCAGGTTGACTTTGAGTCGAACTTCTTTGCGTGTGATTGTAGAAGTTTACCTGCTTTTCAACGACATGACCAATTTTTGTCTTTGTTCATGATGTTGAAAAACATTTTCCCCACATGCCTGTTCTATTATGTCAGTGTACCAAATCTACACACTATTATTATCCCTTGCGGCAAAACATTTTGATGTTCGGTGCTCACGAGAGTCCGATATCTTCGATATGGGGTCTCTCTGGGGGCCGATATCTGATTGACAGTCACTTAATTCGGCATACAAAATAACACAACACGCAACGCCTGGAAGCAGCCGTGCAAGTGGGTATGTCTAACGAGCGTAGCGCACGGGATAATAAACAAGTTATAAGATTGGCTGCAGTCTGATGGCTGATTTATCAGGGCGTGGTTCACGTCAAATGGTCTCGCGTAAAAGGCTAAAGACTCGACCATTGCACGTGAACTTTGCTCTGATAAATCACCATTGGCAGGGCTGTCGCCGATCCTATAACATAAACTTACTGCTCCGTTTGCTGGTTTATTTTGTTATAGAGGAATTACTCGTATCGATCTTTGAGAACGTAAATGATAAAACCTGCTAAGTCCTACCTTGTCCCTCCAGGTGGTACTGACGAAGCTGTTAGGGAAGTTTTGGCCACATAAATGTATAATACAATATTTCCAAGTTACTGACCACCTTGGCTCCTATAAGCAGACCAAGCTCTATATTACCGGTGGTTCTACTACCGTCAAGTGGGGTGGCGAAAAACACAAGGGATAATTCTGTTCGACGGGTAAACCGTCTGCAGAATACCGTACATTAATTCTTTGTCTTTACTAAGCTTATTCTTCTTTTCTTTACAGCCCGACCACAGTTTTTAAAACCGCCGGAAAGTAAAAATATATCAGTGGGAGAATCCGTTACGTACGACTGCAATACCACGGCCACGCCAAGAGCTGAGATCACATGGTACAGAAACGGACAAAAACTTAATTGTAATTACTCTTCATTTTGTAACACAAAACTTGCCTTTTTGCCGCCACAAGCTCCATGTATTGTCCACTCCAGTTTACCACTAAATCTTTTTGCTTGAAAGTTGTCGAAATGAAAGTTCTATGGATATTTGCGAGAGCGATGTCAGCCGGTTCGGACTCGAGTTTCATATCTTGGTGTTTACTATAATACAATGAATGGGGGTTTACACTACAGCGCGCATGCAGTTGGCCGCGGTCTGCTTCGAGTGTCTGTGCCTTGGCGCGTTGTGGGCGCATTGCGCCAAGAGCGCACCCCAAGGAAAGCTGTTGACTCGCTCTTCTATCAGGGTGGAATGAGTCAAGTTTGATGTCCCTCACACTAAACTAGAGATGAACCACTCACTGGGACAAAACGACAGAATGCGTAAGGGCATGCACATTACACATGATTCATAAATAATGTAACAAAATAGCCTGCATCATTGGCATTATATTAAGGCATTTGGAGACATAACTTTGGTCATTTGCACAATATTATACTTTTTTCACATGCATTTTTAAGATGAATATTCCCGTGGGGATCTCAGTAGAAACCAGTTGTTTTCAATTTGATTCTAATGACAATTTTTTTTCTTTCCTCAGTGACCCAACTTCCAGGTCGCTGGGCACTTTCAGAGGAAAATACTAAACTAACAATCAGCAACCTGGCAAAGAGGAGTAGTAGTAGCAGACGAGGTGATCTGATGAACATCCAATGCAACGCAAGTAATATACACGGGTACACGTTTGCAGACTTCTACGTGAACGTTCTTAGTAAGTTATTCTTAGTTAATCACCCCACTATCAATTCAGCCAAAAGAATATCAAGTGCCAGTCCTCAAAAGATTATTGTATCAAACCTTTCAGCGCTAAGTCAGACACCGAGTCCACAGCTTTATCTTTGTAGGCTTCGGAAGCAAGATAAATGTTCCCAGCGAGCGGCCAACATTTACAGTGAAATCTCTTGGTGTTGTTGCTATATACATTTAACATGCAAGAGGATGATAGATAATGAACATACACACAGGTCTGCGGCCATCGTCCGTCCGTCATTTGTCCACAATTACATTTTCCATCTTCTCCAAAACCTTTTAGCTATATCTAACTTGGTAGAGGTGGACCTTTGCGTGGGTCTCTACTAACTGGTCATGCTCCAGTGATTTTGGGTTTTAACGATTTGTCCTTATTTGGTAAAGTCTTAAAAAATTCCCGAGACTAATTACTTCAAAATTGAGTATGGACACTTCTAAAGATCTCTACCTTAATTTGCTCAACAGGTGGCACTGCAGTTCTTCCTATTATTTTACGATTTTTAATTTACTGAAACTATCCCTGACTTGTTCTCCAAAATCTTCACTCAGATTGTGCTGAAACTCGGTTGAAATGTACATTGTGGAAGGGGCAGATGAACATTCCTGGATGGTGAAATTGCTTATCTCTGATTTTTTAACTGATTTTTAAAAAAATGACACCTGTGAGTTAATGCATAAATTCCTGTTGATTACTATGCAAGTCAATGGGAATGGTAATGGTAATTCACTTTTTCATCTTCTCCAGAACACCCAACCAGATTCACTTCAAACTTAGTGACTTGGTGGGAATGTGCCTTTGGTGGATGGATCTACCAAGTTTGTTCAAATGGTCACGTTGCAGTGATTTCTGATTTTTTTTTTCGTTTTTTCTTTTTGTATGTTTTCATTTTGGAGGGAAGGAGGGGAGACTAAAATCTTTATCATAACCGCTAGGCTTGAAATTGCATTGATTGATTATTGAACCAATTCTGTAATTTTTGTTCACAGTCCTCAAGAAAGATGGCCTTGACCTAATTATAAACATTGCGGGACTACTTCAGTTTGTACATGCAGGTTCAGCCAAGAACTACACCCTCTTGTTTGTTTGTTTGTTTGTTTGTTTGTTCTTTCCTTTTTATTTGTTTGTTTGTTTTTTTTTTTTTTTTTTTTTTTTTTGTTCTTGTTTATAGATTTTGGTTTGGGGGTTTTTTTTGGGGGGGGGGGGTGTTTTCGTGTATGTTTTGTTTTGTTTTGTGTTTTGTTTTTTGTTTTGTTTTTGTTTTTTGTTTTTTGTTTTTTAGTTTTTTGGGGGTTTTTTTTGGAGGGTGTGTTTTTTGTCTTCGTTATGTTCTGTTTACTTCTGCCAAATTACAACTACCGCCACCACTTTCAATGTATAGGAATTGTTTTAAAGTTACATGCTACTTGTTCGGGAATTTGTCTCTTGAAGATAATTGATCGGGGTTTTTTTGCTGTATTTTACAGTGCCTGTGACAATTGTTAACCCACCGATTAATTATACTGTCGACGAAAATATTCACAAAATAATTTTGATGAACTGCACGGCCACCGCGGATGACAGCACTCCAGTGACAATTGAATGGAGAAAAGACGACCAGCGCGTCATATGTGATGACGCGATAACACAAAATGTGGAAGGTCATCTGCAAATAAACATCACAAGTGTCAAAGACAGACGCGCACTTGAAGGAAAATATACTTGTGTCGCGACAAATGGATATGACACTCGCACGGCATCTGCATACCTGACTGTCCCAGATCTCATCGGTGAGTGGCCATTTTCCCGCTCATTTCAGTTATATTGATTTCTTGTGAGTGAGTGAGTGAGTGAGTGAGTGAGTGAGTGAGTGAGTGAGTGAGTGAGTGAGTGAGTGAGTGAGTGAGTGAGTGAGTGAGTGAGTGAGTGAGTGAGTGAGTGAGTGAGTGAGTGAGTGAACTTTTTTCGAGTAGCACAGGACACCAGCGAACCAGATACTCCAACTCTCTCGCTTTGGGCGGGATATCTCCCGATTCAATAAAAATTCAAATTCTCCTTCTCTCCGCTTACACATCAAAATTCCACCCCCAAAAAATCCTTGATCAACCTTTCAAGACGTCTGTATACATACCCCCCCCCCCCCATCTCCAGAGTGGCCTCTTTGGACTTCCATTTTCTAACATTTTCTTACCCTTGGGGACGAACCCGATCCTTCGCCCAGACGGTTACTTACTCGGTGGCTCCAGCTCTTGGATGCCTACCAGATTAAAAAGGATCAAGCGGGAGACTCTCCCTCTTAGAAGTTGCTCCAAGTTTATGTCTCTGGACCATATAAGTTTGAATCATACCACTGTATTTTGTTGAATATGTTTGTTCGTTTGCTTCGTTCGTTTGTTTTGGTGCGTCTCTACTTGTCTCATATGGTAAGCCGTTGACGTTGTTGTTACAGTTGATACAGCTCTGGTTGCTGGCACGTGGTGGGTGTACCTTTTTATCATCATCATAGTCTTGATTCTCATCCTTCTCGTGTGTTTGTGTTGTCTCTGCTGTCGACGAAGACAAAGCGGTAAATACACAGGTTAGTAACACCCTTATAGAGTTGATACAAAGAACTACTGCGGTCCCAATAAAATTTGTAATTAACTATAATGGATTCTGATGATGGAGGTTCAAAATTCCATTTGAGTGCGCCCTTATTTTTGGCGAATCTCATGTCACTGAATACATGCACAGTGGTAAATGTTTTCAACCACATATTTGTGGATAGAGGCGGTGGTCAATATTTCCAGCCACGTGCTGATGAACACAGTCATGGTCGTAAATACAATAATATTCCCAATTACGTGCTGGTGAACACAGTCGCAGTGGTAAATATTTCCATTACATGCTGGTGAACACTGGCACATTGGAAATATTTCCAATTACATGCTGGCGAACACTGTCATATTGTAAATATTTCCAATTACATGCTGGTGAACACTGTCACGGTGGTAAATATTTCCAATAACTTGCTGGTGACACAGTGACGGTGGTAAATGTTTCCAGTTACATACTGGTGAACGCAGTCACGATGGTAAATATTTCCAATTACATAATGGTGAACACCGTCACCATGGTAAATATTTGTAATTTGTTTTAATTTTGTGGAGACACTGGCTTATATTTACGTGTATATGCTTGAGAAAAGGGGCGATTTTACAAGACAAAAGATGAAAGAGCATAGGATCATGGAATAGACAATTAAACGCTTTCTGGACGCGAAAAATTCAATTTGTAACACGTATTACAAGCTTTCTTACTTGAATTTTTGTTGCACCATGTTAAAAAAGAATCGACGGCCGCTCATTCATACAGCTTTGACCTTGCATGACCCGAACGTAGCATTCCGATTGATTTACCCGTACCAAATATGTTGCATTCGTCAAGGAATACCGTACTTGACCAACACAATGTAGTCCACCACAAAACAGAGCAGATCACCCCAATACATTTTCTTAACATTGGCATCATCCAGGTAAAACATGGCCATGTCGTTTCCGGTCAAAGACAGTGTACCAGAAGCGAATTAATTCTGTTTAAATGCAAAGCCAAGAGCCGAAATTGTATTACCAAGCCAAGGGCTGACTAGTACATGTGTTTGTTTTGTGTTATTACATCTCATTTCAACAATTTAATGGACATGATTGAGTCAATAGTTCTGAAAAACTATGCCACCAATGTTCATAAAGGACAACCAATTCACGTGGAGATGTCGGTAACTGCAGCACAGTATAATAATAATAATAATAATAATTTATTCGGAAAACTACCCCTTTACAGCGGGGGCATCAATGGAACGGGGTTTATTCCATGATGCGTCCAAGTATACTACAAGAAGCCGTCTATATTACAAAGTAAGGATTTGTGTGTGGTAGGGCTGTATCTACGTTCAGCATTGAGCCGTACGTGGAACAGCATCCATTTACCATTTTGGAATTTACTTTTTACATGCGCATGCAACCATCAATAGGCTTCTCATAGCTCCATTTATATACACATATATATTGTCCATTACATTCTTTTGACAAATTAACCTTCCCTTAACATTAATCACACATACATTTTGGATGCTACCTCTTCTAAATACAAAATCGCGAATTCCGCACCCAATACCAAAGGTTTGTAAATAATAAATAAATAAATAATTTTATCAGGAAAACTACCCCTTTACACCGGGGGCATCGATGGAACAGGGTGTATTCCATGATGCGTCCAAGTATCTTACCCATTTAAAGTTTGCTTTCAACCGGTGTAACCAATCATCAATATCATAGTTTTGTCCCCCGCGCTAAAACTAGAGATAAACCACTCATTGGGAGAAAACTCTAGAAAGCGTAAGGACAAGTACATCGTGCACTTTTGGTTTACAATGTAGAAAATAAATGTTTATCATCGTCATAATTACAATGTATAAAATTAAAGTACACTTCAAAATAGATAAAACTTATATACAATATAGGAGCTCCATTTAAAATCTATGGAATCTGCACCTTACAGGGAACTGTACAACTCTATTTCTTTACTGTGAACAGGCACAGTTGAATATATATATATATACATATACATATATACATGTGTGTATATATACATACAAACACACATACACACACATACACATTAGCTTATATATCACAGTTAATTTTTTAAGAATCTACACAGAAATGTCACAGCCAGCACATTCAAGAGCTACCATACGGCAACGCCATGCTTCTTTAAGGAAAGTTTTACAAGCACTGTCAAATATATCATAAACAGCATGGTCATAATTGAACGATATTCCAAACAGTAGCGTAAATTTCGTAGTTAAAGAAGAGCGAGTAAAATGTTCCCATACATGGGTATAACCATGTTCCAACAGGCATTTTTCCAAATTTCGCCAAATCTTAATTCTTAATTCCTTGGAGTGTTCACATGTGAAAGTGAAATGAAATAAATCTTCTCTACCTTGATTACATAGTTTACAAATTCCGTTGGACAAATTCCATCTCTGTAATGTTTCTTCCAATCCTAGACATCCGGTTCTAGCCATAAATTTTAGTCTGGTGCCCTTGAAGTCATTTACCTGGAACATGTATCTCTCCCCAAGCGTGGAATACTTAATCAATTTGTAATATGACAAGGAGGACATTTCATCGATATCTTTAAAAAAGTCATATACGTAGTTTTGCGTGGACAACTTACAAAAAGGATAGATCCAGTCACCAGTATCTCTGCAATTTACATTATCTAATCCAGCCTCGGACAAGATTGTGGATAGCTGTGACATGTATGGCCAGCAAGATTTATGACCGGACTGAAAATTTGTTTCTAAGTCACAAAGTACTCGTTTACACAGTCTGTTTGCTGGAATGTTATACTTTACATGATGATAATATTTTACTCTCTGTTTATTCAAGATGGTTATCAGTGGTAGCCAGCCAAACTCCCCTAGTGTTGCCACCATTGCAGGGGTACTTCTTACTTGTAGAATAGCTCGTGCCACCGTGTACTGGAATGATCTTACAATACTTGTGCTTTCCTTTGTATTGTTAAACCATACTGCACTGCCATGTGAGAGTGAAGGCATTATTAGGCTTTTCCAGAGACTGTCACCAAACGTTACTCTATTTATATTGTCGTGCGATGAGAGAATACTACATATATATCCATTTAAGCGACTAAGTTTACCTTTCAAGTGTTGCTTTATGTGTGGAGAGTCTTGTAATGACTGGGCAAATATAATACCTAAATATTTATACATAGTGCATTCTTCAAGTGTCAACGTTCCCAAAAACCATTTCCTTGTCATATCCATTTTTTTACCTATTACCATAACTTTTGATTTTGTGTCATTAAATTTCATTCCCCATTTTATAGCAAATGTATGTGCAATATTAAGCATTTTCTGTAGTTGTTTATCATCATTTGCCATCAAAACAATGTCATCTGCATAAAGTAAGGCGGGAATAAGTTCCTCATGATAGGTTATTCCTAACCTCTGCTCATTAAGCATAAAGAGCAGATCATTCATGACAATAGAAAATAGCGTGGGTGATAGAATGCATCCTTGTTTCACACCATTAACACTTTCGTACCAATTACTTTCAAAAGGACCAAATATAACTTTGTTTTCCACCTTCTCGTACAATCTATGTACTAGTCGCCATGTTTTACCTTGAATTCCACTATTCCACAGTTCGCACATCATCCGATTTCTGTTTACCGTATCAAAAGCTTTGCTGATATCAAGAAATGCTAACCATGTTTTCTCTTTTCTGTCCTTTCTTAAACTACATAGACCTTTGAGACTAAAGTAGTGATCTTCTAACCTACGACCTTGTCTATATGCACCTTGCAGTTCACCAAAGGTTTCCTGTTCCTCATAGAAAGACATCATTTGTGTTTCAAGCATGGATGCAAACACTTTATATACATTAGAAGTAATTGTAATTCCTCTATAATTGCTGAGTATCTCTGGCTTACCGTCTTTATATATTGGTTTAATATAACCTTTTGACCAATCGTCTGGGAAGCTTTCTAGTATTTTACATAGCTTAAATATTTTCGTAAGTGAGTTAACAATTACCTCACCGCCATGCTTTAAAAATTCGTTTGGTATATTATCGATACCACAGGCTTTACCGTTCTTTAGTTTGCTAATGGCATTCCAGGTAGCATTTTCATCAGTATTGAATTTGCAATCATTCACTTCCAAATTACTCGACTAACACAAAAAGTCGGCTTTTCTAAGCCATTTGTTGGAACCTTAATCTCCATATTGTTCAGCATCCACCTGAGTGATCAACAAGAGATGTGTATGAACATAAATCCGTCAAAAAGTACCTAGGCCTAAAATGATCACCATCCAAAGTCCATACAGCTTAGGTCATCAAATTTGAAAAGGTAAAGTGACTTTTCACCATAATGTTACAGTCTTTTACAAAGTTGATTTTTTTTTTTTTTTTTTTTTTTATATTTGACATTTGTATCCTTTGTGTGTCGCAGTTCATCGATTGGAACACAAAGGTGGGAATGATCCAGAAAAAGAGTGTTTGGATATGGGATACCAGCCTTACCACAGGCCGTAAGTAACAAGAATTTTTTAGGACACAAAAGGGCAGCGCTTGAGAATGCCAGTTCGCATAATTTTATTTTTGCATGAAAATAAATACGGCTTTGCCCTGAAATAAAACAATTTTTCATAAATGAATGCACGCATGTATATACACATAGACATTAGCGCATACCTGCATATATATATATATATATATATACATATAAAAACAGGGCTGCACAAATTTAAATTTTGCATAACCCATAAATGGGTTACGTTAAAAAATTTTGCTTGACCATATTGTTGTATTGCGTAACCCGTTTTATGTTCCATATAGTTATGCCCAAAATTTACGCAACCCGAAAAAGGGTTGCGCCACTGTTCAACTGCGTAACTTTGGCGCAATACAAACAGTGGGTTACGCAATTTGTGCAGGCCTGATATATGAAGGACATACATTTTTCATAAATGTAAAGTGGATTTTTTTTTGATATTTATATCCTTTGTGTGCCTCAGTTCATCGATTGGAACACAAATGTGGGAATTATCCTGAAAAAAGAGTGTTTGTATGGGATACAAGGCTTACTCTCATGTATATATATATATGTGAATGACAGCTCGCTTTGGAGTTCAATATGTCTGGTTGAATGCCTGCATGCTACATACACTTTTACAGTTTATGGTCTCACATAGGGGTGAAAAAAGGTTACATTCTATATGCATTATAACCCTTAAATCTACACGATTGCCCATAACATGTTTTATCGAGATTCGAAAGACTATCTTAGAAAATTAGACGACAAATCTCTTATCCGACCAATAAACATATTAAGTACGAGGTCTTGAATAAAATGGGCTTTGAACAAATCACAAAAATGTTCTTCTTTTGACAGCACAAGAGAAACTTGTAGGGAAACGAAAAAAAAATGTGTAATGCATATTAAAAGATTGAGGACCACCACATTTTTTGTGGAAATCTACTTTGTCGTAGATATTACTATAACAAGATTGTTCAAGTATACTTCATTACCATGTATGTCGATGAGCCCTGCTCAGGCGAGGGTGGGTTTGGCATAACATTTTCTAAAATACATTTTAACAGCAGCGTCCTAGTGGCGACTGTGCTGGGAAAGCTATCGATTCATTTTTCCCGGTACCACGGCATAACACACCTTTTCATTTTCAGGGAAGAGAAGATTATGAAGGGAAGTCGGGGCAGTGTATGTAGCTATGTGCCTCCAAGAGACAGCGGAAGCAGCGACGGAAGCCCGGATGATTTTGGTGATATCGACTTGGGTGACTTTCAAGAAGATGGCTCTTTCCATGGGGAGTACGCCGAGCGCGAGATGCCTCCACCCTACACGCCTAGAGCATAACTTGTAGTTTGCATGAGAAAAGTGTTTTAACCCTTTCCCCACTAAACCGGCCAAAACCGCCTGGTGGTCAAATGTCGTCTGCTTCAGCGTTTTCAACTGATTTCAACAGCTATGAAAAACAATTTGACTGAGAATTGAAGATGAGACATGTCAAGACAACACGACCCATGCCGACGAAAGCTGTTGACCCAGTCTTAATTTCGAGGGGGAAAGGGTTAAAGTTTTTTTATGTGTATTCAAAGAAAATGTGATCGTTTTGAAAGAAAGCCTGCGGGTTCACATCGCGCCAACTGCTTTGACGGGTAGATGCGTTAAGCATTGTGGTTAAGTTACTCCCTCCAATAAGACTATTCATTTTCAAGCAGTAAGTCAAATATATCCTTACCAAGGAACATGACTGGTGTAAGGAAAGCAAGTCATAATCACCTCGCTCTTGTACACGACAACATGACCACCCCGTTGTCAAATGGATTCGAGAAAACAACTTTAGAGAGAGAGAGAGAGAGAGAGAGAGAGAGAGAGAGAGAGAGAGAGAGAGAGAGAGAGAGAGAGAGAGAGAGAGAGAGAGAGAGAGAGAGAGATTCATTTGAACTGAGCAATTAGGAAGTGAAAGGGCGGTCACCGTAAGGAGTTTTAAATGTGCCAATGATATAACCTAATTTGACACAAAAAAGTCTCCCACAGGCATAGGGGGTAATGGAAATGTTTGCATTGTTCACACAAAGATGTAGATGAAGAAAGATTACGTCAGTATTTATGCTCTCATTCTACACTGATGGAGCTTACTTGACATCAGTATTTGTACTGCCATTCTACACTGAAGGAGATTACGACACGTCAGTATTTATGCTCTCATTCTACACTGATGGAGCTTATTTGGCATCAGTATTTATAGTGCCATTCTACACTGAAAGAGATTACATTACGTCAGTATTTATGCTCTCATTCTACACTGATTGAGATTACAACACGTCAGTATCTATGCTCTCATTCTGCACTGGTGTAGCTTACACGACGGCTGTATTTATGCTCTCATTATTCACTGAAAGGTGCTTAAATGATTTTAGATATACTCTCATTCTATACAGATGGCGCTTACATGACGCCAGTATTTATATTGTCATTGTACACTAAAAGGTGCTTCTTACATGATGTCAGTATTTATATCGCCTTTCTGCACTTAAAGATGCTTATACAGCAGGAACAGGTTTCAGGAATCAATTAAAATTGAATTCAATGAGAGGAGAAAACTATTTTGACTGCGTAATATATATTTTTCATTAAAACGAAATAGTTCAGGCACCGGAAACATGTCATAAAAGGGGGTGTATTCATACTCAAGTTTACAGACATACAACTACTGCAAACGGCGCCAAACTATGCAATTTTATAGATACAATGCTGAAGAATGCATGACTTTTAATACTTTTAACCCAGTTCACATGTAGGCATGTACCTTGTATACAGCAATACGTCCCGTGTTCCCTTGCAAATCTCTCCGGTGAAACAGCTATCCCGGAATACACCCCCCCCCCCCACCCTTTTCAATGTCAATATTGTTTCATGTGAAAATTACATAATTGTCGCTAAATAATTCCATCTTCAATCAGGATTTAAGCGTCAACTTTCTCAGCATGGTTTGCACATGCGTGGTTGAACTAGATAAAGTAACCTATTCCGTTCTTTTGTCTGATGTTTTGCCTACAAATCCCGTTCAAGATAACTTTTTCTTTAAACAAGAAGCACCACTTTCATGGGCCGGTCGTCCATAGTTTTGATAGCAATGGTGTATAATTGTATATATATATATATATATATATGTGTGTGTGTGTGTGTGTGTGTGTGTGTGTGTGTGTGTGTGAATGAATGGATTAACTTTTTCAGTGCCAATCAAGTCCAAAGTCGATCTACTAAAGTGAAACTAGTCTGAAATATCCTTAGCATCTCAGATTCGTACTCTTCGTAAAAAGACCTTTCATTCAAGTACCAGTACGCCTATAGTTTCGGAGAAAAGCTGTTGACTCAGTCCAAAATTTGGCACTTAAAGAGTCAATAGATTTCATGGTACTGTGTAAAAACCGCTTTATCGCATCATATCATTGTAAATAAAATCCAACAATCTGTTGGTACAGTGTTTATATTATTTGTATTATGAACAGAGAGGAACCCAGAGAAAACCTGCCATGTTTTTACTTCGCACAAGGTATTAGCATTCGTTTCAGAACTATTTTTGCTATAATGTAGCTGTTGCCAAACCCATAAAGAGGGGAACTCCTGCACACCATGCCCGTATTGTGCGAGTTTCCAATGATGACGGGTACGTGGTGGCACAGATAAGTTATGTAGAGCTCCCAACGATTAAAATGGGTACCCAGATATACATAGTGATATTAAATTCAGAGCACAACATTTCTATGTATAAAATGTATCTAGTGGTACTGCTGTTGTGTTCAGAGCACACAACGATTACAATGGGTACCCATGCAGTGTTATCTGGTGGTACCAACATTGCTTGCAAAGCGCACAATGATTACAGTTTATACCCAGTGGCAATGACTTGTTATTCAGCCTGTGCGTTGTAAGTAACGCTCAAAAAAAAATGTATTCAATAATAGTATTTTGTCTTTCACTTGTTTGTTTATTTTTAAAGAACCATGTTTCAATTGTTTGCATCAGCAGCTCATTCTTCAACAGTTTCACTGAAACCGCTGCTTATAATCTGATACCTTTGGAGTTTCTGAGGTGTTTTTCTCACATTTTCCAAAACGTTATGTGGATCCTGCGGCATTCGAACCTGGACCATCCCAGATAAGTGTCTCGCTTAAACGAACTGTCTCAACTATTACACAATTGGGTCAGCTGGAAATGAACGACCGTTTGTCTTGTGCAGGTCGAACAACTGGTGCGTTCAAATGGAAGCTATTATGCAATTAGTACAGAGATTAAGATTTATAGTCCATTGCCTTTTTTAGGATTTTTTTAAAATGTTGCTTTTACTTTTTTATGTTGCTTATTTCTAGTAAGCGGTAAAGTGCAATGGAAATCAAAATAGCTAGTGTTACCCCCAAATTATAAATCGAGCGATATGTCGACTGTTTCGATTACAGACCAATATTATTTTGTACTAAACACTTTCTCAAAATATTGAGAAAATTGTGTATGCTCGTTTTATATCATACCTAAATAATTTTGATATCTTGTCTAAATATGAATTAGGATTCAGAGAAACTCACTCTGTCACTTCTGCAATATGTAAACTTTTACTGATCATATATACGCTGCCCTGGATCGGGATGAATGCGTACTTGGTGTTTTTATGGATTCTGTTAACAGCCTTGCACATGATAAATCATACAATTATACTTGACAAAATATCGTATTAGGGGAGTTGTTCTGAATTGGTTCAAAAGTTATGTAACTGATAGAAATCAATTAGTGAGGCATGAAATTGCCAAATCTGGTACAAGATATCAAATATGGTGCCCCTTATGTGTCATTTTCGGCCCTTTCTTTTAGCATGAATCAACGATTTAGCATATGTATACAGCAAGCTTAATCTTGTTTGTAAATGATATAAGTGCATTTTTGTTTTTATTTTTTGTTTGGCAAATGTTTTCGATTATTCAATGATATGAATTTAGAGTTCTATCATGTATCGCAATGGTTTACGTGAAACAAACTATCCTTGAATACGATGAAAACAAACTATTTTGTATTGAAAAAAAGTAAAGGCCACACAATTGGTTAATTTATTCGTGGATGGTTGTAAGTAAGCGCCTGCCTCCCCTATCAGTGACCACGCCGACTGAATTGGAAACAGCATAGAATTTATATCAGTAAGAAATTGGCTGAGCATATCCGTGTAACAGAACAATCAGACCGTGTCGGTCAAGGAGGTCCTTTTAAATCTGTATTATACATTCTCCTATCCGTATTTGTCCTATATGATATTATTTGGGGCACAGCATATGACAGTGCCCTTGAAAAACTAAACGTACTACAAAGAATAATTCGCTTTATTACTTTCTCACATTACAGAACATCAGAGATTGCCCTTTTTAAAAATTTCAAACTGCCTGTCACTTCCACTTTTCTTCAAACAGGAATATATTTTATATGATAGTACAAAGGGGAATTTCCCGAAGTATGTTCAAACTGGTGTATACATAATACTAGGAGTGTCGGTTATCACCATTTTACAAGACAACTTGACAATCTTCATTATGCCCCCCCCCCCTCCTACCGGAGGAGGGGCAAATAGAAATCGCATTTTCCGTCCGTGCTTACATCCTGTTCCTCCTGGTCGTGTCTGGGCTATAATTCGCTCGCCCTTCAAGTTAGATTAAGGAAACTTTACACACAGGTGTATCTGAACATAACCGTATGCCATGTATCAAAAGTAGGTTACTGAGTCGAGTATCTGGTTCACCGAAACATATCGTTGTAAAATTGTGTCCACACACACACACACACACACACACACACACACGTTAGCTTATGGAGAGTAAAGAGTTCAGACTGGGGAATAGGGTAATGACTACTGGGAAGTAGTTCTGGACAAAAAGACACAAGTACAACATATGTATATATATATATATATATAGAGAGAGAGAGAGAGAGAGAGAGAGAGAGAGAGAGAGACCCAAAGATATGTCATAAAACAAAAGTAGGTCACTAAGTCAAGTATCTGTGTCACGGTGAGACAATCATGTAAAACTTCATTACACTCAATGTCCGAGCTGTAATTATGTTCTTTTATGACTTAGAATCATGAACCGTAACGCACCTGTGTATCTGGACACAAGGGTGTGTCATGCTTAAAAGTAGGTCACTAGATCAATCATCTGGGTAATACGGGGGATATCCTTGTAAAATAATGTCTGGGCTATAACGTCTTTAATTTTTAACTTAATTTCATGAAATTTCACACATACATATATCTTGACCCAAAGATGTGTCATAAAGGAAAACTAGGTGACTAGGTCAAATATCAGGGTCACTAGTATAAACTGGTAAATCGTGTTTCGACTGTAATTCCTTTACTTGTTAAATCAGTTTCATGAAACTTCATACACACACAAATCTTGATCCAAACGTTTGTCATGCAACAAAAGTAGGTCATCAGGTCAGGTATGATGCGTCCTTGCGTCTTTCCGTCCGCTGTTAGTGTCAAGGGTATCAAACAGGTACACGGGTAGGGGAGGCATGGACCCAGCAATCTCTGATTGCATTTTGATTTGATATTGTACAACAGCTTGACAATTTTCTTCAAGATATGTCATTCAAGTTTTGAATAAGGTCCCACGTTAACTTTAAAAAAAACAGACGCTGGTAACGACACACCAGAACAAATGCAGTACTCATAATTATGCACAGTAAAATTGCCAGCGTCTGTGTGATAGTCCTATTCATGTTCTTACAATACACATGTGTACTAGTCTTGCCAATGTGTCGTATGTGTACGTATATATCAGCATTTTGTACCTTAAATGAGGAGAAATCAGCATTTGTTCTTCTTTTCGTCTTGCCAGTCCTCTATGTATATTTGTATGTTAGTATTTATTTGTATTTGGCTCGCATATAAACATTTATTCATCTATTTGTACAGCATGAAGCTCAATGTACGACTCCATTGTACTCCATTACAATGATGCATATACAGCATGGTTTAAAACGTAGACCCAACTTCAAGTCGTCGGTTTTTTGTGTCAGAATGAATGATATATCACTCCGCACTTCATCCGTGGCGGTTTCTTGTTCCTTGTGACATACGAACCCACTCCTGCTTGCGGGTGTGTCTTTGGGACCGCCAGATACAAATCATTTAGACCCGGACCCACAAACTAGCATCGGTCTGGGACAAAAGACAAGCTGTACAAAGACATACACAGATCTCAGATTGTACAGATAGAACTTAATTATGAATATGAATTGTATGTTATATATATATATCTGTGTTTGTATTCCGTAAATACCATAATGCAATTTCCAGAAACTGTGAAATAAATTGCCTTTTGAGAATAAGCAATTCTTCGAGTTTTTATCTAAAATCGAATTTTAAAGCAAAAAATTGCAAATGTTTTGATTTTTTTACACTGTACACAAATCTACTCACAGATTAAGTCAAAAGTTCTCCCTCAGAATTAATAAGCAAAATGTTTTGACATTTCGGTAAACCATGCAGAAATATTAATTCATATTCAAAGAAAGCATATTGGTCGTACAAGAAATATTAAAAAAGTAACATCAAATCTTACCCAGTTGAAACTTTGATTGATGCTATAAAATTTCTATGGATAATACTTTTGGTCAATGCAGACCGTTGGTCTTTCAACAAATAAAAGGCATTCCAATGGGTAGCGACTATTCCCAGCTACTTGCAGATTTATATTTAACCTGGCTTAAATCTAAGTATATAGATAAATTGATAAAAAGGGACTTTCAAATAGCTACAAAAGTATCAAACAACGCAAAATTTATATATTGATGACTTTGCTTGTGTAAATGTACAAAATTTCAGTGAAATTGCTAAAGAAATTTACCCAAAAAAATATCACTTTGAAGGTAACAATCCAAATGGTTTCACTCATGCGTTTCTGGACTTGGATATTCAGTTCCATAATGACAGGTTTTGCATTAAAGTTGATCCAAAATAGATGAGTTTACCTTTGAAGCAGTTAATTATCCTTTCTGGACAGTAACATTTCGGAAGGTATTGTATACAATACATATTTGTCACAAATCTTGAGATTTTAGACGTGCCTGTTTTGCTTCTTAATTTCATCTTTTGGCATCATTCTGTCTCAATATTCACTTTCAGACATTTTAGGCTTACATGTTCTGTCAGCCCACCAATAAGTTTGCCTTATTGTACTTAAAATCTGGTAAAGAAAAACTATGTTTGGATAACATGTTTTTTACTTAAATGCTAATGACTTTCATTATTTTCTGATTTGCCTAAGTACATATTTACTCAATGTCGAAAAAAATACTCAAACTTTACAGTATTTACTCAAATGTCACAAACCTGACCATTATGTTGAGACATTGACTCATGGTTGGCAGCGAAATAGAGCTTCATTGTTTGGAGACTTTTAAAGTGAGGAGTATGTGTCATCATGGGGTTTGTTTTACATTTCTGGTGCAGGATGTCCATTGTTGCAGTACTTGTTCGGATTTACCTCCGTTTGTGCGGGTGGTCTAGCTGCAACTGTTTATTTTACAATCACTGCGACTGAATATGATGCCCCTGTTTGTTTCTACTTCAGTTATACACTGGCAGATGGTTCATCTAAGATAAGCTTTCTAGCGAGGAAAGGTACATACTGGTTCAGGGGTAAGTTAAGTTGCTCTTTAATATCTGAACTTGTATTATACAAATTTAGTGATTATATTTGGTTTGACAGGTATTCTTCATTCATAATAAAGCTCTGCATTTATAAGCAAAATTTCACGTATTCAGCTAATTCATCATTTGCCACGTTCATGTTTATTCATTATTATATGAGCTGTCTTTTGCTAAATATTTAGCTTAGACAAGGAGCCGCTACTCAGAGAGAAATGTATGGATACAGGCTCCGAAACATGGGGTGAGTAGTTACCCGCTGAAGACCCTTTAATTTATTTGTTCTTATACAGCCTATTTCAAAAGTCTACAGATGAATGTGTTCAATATGGGCAATAGTACTTCCATATGCATATAAGTGACAGGTTAGCTACTGGAGAGTAAAGAGTTCGGTCTGCGAAAGAGGGTTATGACTACTAGGAAGTGGTTTTAGACGAAAAGACACAAATACAAGATAATATATATGTATATGTGTGTATGTATGTATGTATGTATGTATGTATGTATGTATGTATGTATGTATGTATGTATGTATATATATATGTATATATATGTATATGAACACATAGTTTTTATTACAATCATTAGTATGGATTTATAGAATTGTATTCTACAGAACTAGCTTCCATTGAACTAGTAGTTAGAATTTTAAAGAGCATAGATAAGAAGTTCCAAATAGTATATTTATGGATTTATCAAAGGCATTTGATACATTATATCATAAATTACCAATTCATACATTTAAATATTATGGCATAAATGGTACTGGAGTAAATTTACTTGAAAATTCTCTAACAAATCGCAAGCAGTAGGTAGAAACAGGGGAAATCAGATCTGTTCAATATTAACACTGGTTGTCCACAAGGCTCGATTTTATGTCCTCTGTTATTATGTTTTTATATAAGATGATTTATTATCTGCATCTAACCTATTAAAGCCTCTGAGTTTTGCAGATAGCACTACTTTCGTTAGTACTCTGCAGGGTCTAATCAAGTCTGACACAACTTGAAGTTTAAATTTAGATATAAATGACAAATTACATAAAATAACCAAATGGTTGAAATCTAACAGGTTGTCTCTGAATAAAAAACAAACTGAATTTAGGATTTTTCAGAATCCACGAAAGAAAGTGTCAATACCAGAAATAAGCATAAACAACGCAGGAATTGAGTGTAAATTCTTAGGAATACAAATTGACAAATATTTAAATTGGAACAGTCATATTGACAAAATTCCATCCAAAATATCAGTCTATTGGTATGACGTATAGACTAAAAGGGTATCTTCCTAGTAACATTCTACAAATAATATACAATTCACTAGCACTCCCCCACTAAACTGTGGTGTGTTGGTTTGGGGACATAAATGATATAAATGTAGAATTGCACTACTTCTGAAAAAAAGTATAATAAACCATAGCAAGATTAATGGTCATACAGACCCAACTTTAAAGGCCTAAATCTCCTCAAGATGAATGATATTTTTCTCCATAAGCAACAGTTACTGAAGTTTTGCTTTAAGTACACAAAACAATAAGTTGCCATAGTACTTAAAATCATTTATATAAAATTATCTTCTGGAGTTCATAGGTATAGTACGAGAAACAACAACATTACCATTACAGGAAGAACAAACCTTGTTGGTACCGAAACATGCTTCAGACACATGATTTTTAATACTTTAACTCATTCCATACCAGTCCTGACTTTTCCGTATATTTACCTAGATTTAAGATGACAATTGCATATTTAAATTCTTCATAAAAAGAGCTTTTGTCCAAGTTCAAACATGCCTATAGCTTTAATTCAATGGTTCTGGCACTGCCTGCCAAGTCATGCTGCAGCTGCCGCAAGGGCAGCTGCAGCATGACTTGCCAGGCAGTGCCAGAACCACTGACCAAGACGCGTAACCATAGTATGGAATGAGTTAAATGACACCCCCATTTACATTATTAACAAGGTTTATACTCATGGTAAGAGCGGGTTTGCTTCATGTGCTAAGAAATACTACATAACTAAATATGTTTGCACTTCTTCCTTACATGATTTTTATATATGTAGGGTTCCAAATTTTTTAGTTTTATTATTTGGTTCTACCTCCAGCATGTAATACTTTAAGCCAACTCGCACAATACATACAAAATATTAGCTGAAAGTTGGCAATGTCTTATAGACTGCTTACAAGGTAAGTCATACTTTCTCTAAAACTGACAGCTTATTCTTGCATTTATGAGTTAATTTGGTTGGCAGGTGACTCTCGTAGCGGCTGTTGTAGCCTTTATGAGAGTCTCCTGACCAGAGTACGTGATACGTTGCATGTCTTTTAAATTGTGTAATTTTATCAGCGAATAATGTATTTTGGAGTCTAAGTCTTGAGTCTAAGTCTTGAGACTGAGTCTGAGTCTGTGTTAATTAATATTCAAAATGGAGGCTTGAAAGTGGAAAAACTAGTTGAGAACAGAATATGTTAATTATTTAAAATGGCCGATCCAAAGTGGAAAAACCAGTTTGGAACTAACTATGGCAATGAGGCACATCCTACTGAAAATTAAAAATGTCTGCCAAAAATCACTAAAAACATGGATGAAATTTTGTTGTGCACAATAATGCCAAATTTATATCGTAGGATTTTATATCGAACAGCGACCACATATGGCTCCGTTACCACAAGTAGTTGATATAACTATACAATATGAATACAATTCGATTAAATCGAATATATATATATATATATATATAAAAAACCAAAGGGATAAAAAAAACACAGGGCAGAACACAGTGTAAGCTAAACCAAAAAGGTTTGCAAATATGCAATTTGAAAGCCGGACAATATTTTTTTTCACTTTATACGAAACTTCAGCATGCATATGCCTAATAATAGTGGGACAGTTTCCCACATTTTGTAAGTTTGAACAAGAGTGCTTGCCTCCAAACAGTATCAAACGCAGATTTAAAGTCGACGAACGATACAAAGAGATATTTTCCGGGAAGCCTATTTATGTATTTAGCAATAATGGGTTTCAAAGTAAGGATGTGGTCCGCTGTTCTAGCTTGGGGCCTGAAGCCAATTTGGTTCTTTGGAATCAGTTTATGCTTTTCACTAACGTCAGTCAGCCTATTATTTAGGACGCTACACATAAATTTACACAGATGGTTATTCACCGCAATGCCTCCATAATTCTGAGGGCATTGCTAGCCGCCTATCTTGTAAACATCGGTCAGCAGATTTAGATTTCAATTACTTGGGAAACTTCCAGAAGTTAGTATTTTGTTGAAAGGTTTGGTAGGGATAGGAAGGAGTATATCTTCCCCGTACTTAATCACCTCATCTTTAATACCATCCTGCCCTGTTGATTTTCTGCTTTTCGGTTTTAATATTGTGCTCATAACTTCCCCTTGAGAGATTTTTAAATTAAGTTCGTCAAATACATAATTTTTCATTTCCTAAATGTACTCTTCAAGTTTGGGATCCAAGCGGTTGATTTTAGTAGTTTTAAGAAGTGTTGTAACCACTGGCAAGGGCTTATTGGATTATCAGCATGCTTTGCTTCAGCTTCTATCAGTTCTCTGTATACATCCCAGAAAAGCTTTGGATCATTTTGTCTAGTTGGATGCAATTTGTCAATAAGTCTTTATATGTGTATATGTATATATATATATATATATATATATATATATATATATATATATATATATATATATATATATGTGTGTGTGTGTGTGTGTGTGTATATATTTATATATATATATATATATATATATATATATATATATATATATATATATATATATATATATATATATATATATATATATATATTATCCAATAACTTTTTTGCATGACTTCTCTTCTTTTCCATATGCGGAAACTAGGCTTAAATTATATGGGTCTGAATGAATTTGCGTTCCAAGTTTTTTCAGATGTTCGTGCATGCCAATACAGTTTTGGCAGAACCATTTTTTATGTTTTATTTCGTTTTGTTTCGTTTTGTTTTGTTTTGTTTTGTTTTGTTTTTCTTTTCCCTTCCTTTTTCTAGGGAGGTGGAAACTTTCTGAGTTTTCCAAGCTCAGCGGCACAATAGAAAATACTATTGAGATCCTGTACAAAGCCAATTGTGTTGAGCTAGTTTGTTCCAGATGGTTGACCTCTCATACCAAGGAAACACAAATAGAATAGAACAAGCTGTTTTTTGATTCACGCCCAAAATCGGCCAATGCATACAAAATCGCCCACTAACGAGAACAAATAGAACTAGAAAAGAAGATTTGCTCCAAAACAAATCTGTTTGTGTGACTTCAAAAGTTGTAAATATGGCTAGATGAAAATTTCCCCCAAGTATAAATGACCTTGACATTTACAGGTTACATGTAAATTACAAAAAAAGATGCAGTGTTGCAATACCTACAATTTGAGCCCAACATGACTAAAATTAGATGAAAATTGGCCGAGTTATGGCTCGATGAAATTTCATAGGTCCAAATGACCATGACCTTTGACCTTTAGAGGTCACATGCAATTACAAAAATGCAGTGTTACAATATCTACAATTTGAGCTCGATGTGGTCAAAATTGGATAAAAATTGGCGATTTTTGGTCAGAAGAAAATTTTAAACGGCAAATGGACCTTGTCCTTCGGACTTTTCGAGGTCATATGTAACTTACAAAAATGTTTAGTGTTTTTATACCTACAATTTGAGTCCAAAGTGACTAAAATTGGATGAAAATTGACCAAGTGATGGCTAGATGAAAATTTCAAGGGTCTATATGACCTTGAAATTTGACCTCCTTTACATTTGGCTAGGCGAGTGTGCCGAAGGTAGTGGGTTCGAATCCCATACAGGTCGACATAAATTTATCCTTTATTTATCATATGTTATATGTGAATTACAAAAATATGCAGTGTTAAGATATCTACAATTTGGGTTCAACATGTTTAAAATTGGATGAAAATTGACAGATTTATGGCTAGTTGAAAAATTCCATAGGTCCAAATGACTTTTACCTTCGAAGATCAGATGTAAACTTTAAAAGTTAGTGTTACAATATTATCTACAAGTTGAGCCCAACATGATCAAAATGGGAGAAAATTGGTGAAGTTATGGCAAGAAGAAAATTCCAAATGGCTAAATGACCATGACCTTTGGCCTTTAGAGGTTGCATGTACATGTACCTCATGTACCTAATGAAAATATGCAGTGTTCCAATATCTAGAGAGAGAGGGAGAAAGAAAGAAAGAAAGAAAGAAAGAAAGAAAGAAAGAAAGAAAGAAAGAAAGAAAGAAAGAAAGAAAGAAAGAAAGAAAGAAAGAAAGAAAGAAAACTGATAGTTGGAGTACAGAGGTAATTGCCATCTAGTGACAAATATAAAAATTAAATGCTTCAGCGTGGAATATAACAGCACGTCTCATAGTCTGTGGCTACTAAGAGGAAATTCAGACATGGAAAGCAGCATGTGTCTATTAAAAGCATCCCTTGTCAATACGTAAGATTAGACTATGAAACTGTAATAACGATGAATTGTGAAGTTGAATGACCATTTCACGTGTTCCGAACACGCCTTTTAGGCACATATTTACCGTTGTGAATAAATAACATCATCTATGTGCATAAATATGTGATTCAGCTTCTGTTTATAAAATTGTATTCGTGCCTTTTTGTCCAGAACCACTTCGGAGTAGTCATTACCCTATTCCGCAGTCCAAACTCTTTACTCCAGCTAACCTGTCCCTGTATAACGTATATACAAATGGAAGTATTATTGTCCATGTCGCACACTTTCTTCTGTAGAATTTTGTCATGGGCTGTATTAGCCCAAATAAACGAAAAGGTCTTCAGTGGATAGCTACTAAGAACATGTTTCGGAGCCTGCACGTGCACATGTGTCTCTGAGTAGCGGCTCCTTGTCTCAGTTAAATGTTCAGCAAAGACAACCCACACAAAAAATGAATAAATATGAACGTGGCAAATGATGCATTAGCTAATGAATCTTTGCTTATTAATGCAGAACTTCATTATGAATGAAGAATACCTGTCAAATAAAACATAATTACTAAATTTGTATGTAGAAGTTCAGATAAGAACAATTTCATATACCCCTGAACCATTATGTACCATTTCTAGCTGGATATCTTGCCTTAGTTAACCTACATGCCAATGTATAACGGAAGTGGAAACAAACTATAGTGGAAACAAACTAGGGTATTATATTCAGTCCCAGTGATTGTACATGTAAAATAAATAGTTGCAGCTAGTCCAACTGTACAAACCGAGGGGAATGCTAACAAGCACTGGAACAATGGAAATCCTGCACCAAAAATATAAAACAAACCCCATAATGACACCTTATCCTTAGTTTGATCGTTTTCAAACCATAAAGCTTTATTTCGCTGCCAACCCTACATAATGGGTCAAGTGTATGACATTTGAGTAAATACTGTCAAATTTGAGTTTTTTTTTTTTTTTTTTTTTTTTTACATGAGTAAATGTGTACTTAGCCATGTCAGAAAGAATGAAAGTTATAAGCATTTAAGTCAAAAACATGTTATCAAACTATATATTTTTAACCAAATTTTAAGTAACATTAGGCGAACTTGTACATGTAACTGTCGTCTGCCGCTGCTTGCTACCGATAGCCCCCCGGGGGGGGGGGGGTAACCTGACAGAAAACATGTAAGCCTAAAATGTCTGAAAGGTGGACATTAAAACAGAATGATGCCAAAAAGATAAAATTAAGTTCTTAAACAGGCAAGTCTAAAGTATTTAAAATTATTGCAACCAAACTTTCAAAAATATAAAATTAAGTACTTAAACAGGCAAGTCTAAAGTCTTTGAAATTATTGCAGCCAAACTTTCACAATCTCTTGATATTAACAGCAAAATATGTAGCACCTGTCAGAAAAGAATGAAAGTCATTAGCTTTAAATTCAAGAAAATGTAATCAAAATATTTTTTCTCAGCCAGATACCAAGTACAATTAGTCAAGCTTGTAATTGTCGTAGGCCCCTGCTTGCTACTGATAGCCCCTGGGGGCTTAACCTGACAGAAAACAAACTAGCCTAAAATGTTTGAAAACTTAATATTAAAACAGAATGTTGTCAAAAGAAAAAATTATGTACCAAAAACAGACAAGTATAAAATCTTTGAAATTATTGAAGTCAAACTTTCTAACAATCTCTCGATATTTACAGCAGAAT
Source organism: Hermodice carunculata (assembly GCA_964020975.1). Classification (NCBI taxonomy): domain Eukaryota; kingdom Metazoa; phylum Annelida; class Polychaeta; order Eunicida; family Amphinomidae; genus Hermodice; species Hermodice carunculata. The sequence continues at coordinate 14,052,355 of OZ026623.1, read as the reverse complement.
TTGTTGAAATATTTGATCAAAGTATATGTGTCCTCTGAACTCAAATTTATTGTAAATAAATTAAATACCAGATGCAAAGTTCTGAAATTTAGAACAAATGCGACTAAATCTTAAAATTTGTGACAAAAATGTATTATATCCAATAGCTTCCGAAATATCACTGTGATGACAAGGATAGTAAATACATCAAAGTTAAACTCATCAATTTGTAAAAGAATTTAATGTTAAACCTGTCATTAGTGACCCGAATATCCAAGTCGAGAAACACATGTCTGAAGCCATATGAATTATCACCTTCCAAAAGGATATCTTTTGGGTAAATTTCATTAGCAATTTTATTGAAATTTTTTCCATTTACACAAGCAATGTAATCAGTGTATCTTGTATTGTTTGATTATTTTGTAGCCATTCGAAAATCCTTTTTCATCGATTTATCCATACACCTAAATTTGAGCCAGGTTAAATATAAATCCGCAAGTAACGGGGAGCAGTTGCTGCCCATTGGAATGCCTTCTATTTTATTGAAAAACCAATGGTTCAAATTGAACTAAAGTATTATCCAAAAGAAATTTTACAGCATCTATCAAAGTTCAACCAGGTAAGATTTAGTGCTGTTCTTTGAATATTTATTGTGCGACCAATATGCTTTCTTTGAATATGAATTAGTATTCATGTATGGTTTTACCATTATGTTTAAACATTTTGCTTATCAATTCTAAAAGAGAACTTTAATTTTGACTTTATCTGTGGGTATATTTGTGTACAGTGTAGAAAAATCAAATCATTTGATACTTTTTGCTTTTAAATCTTTGATTTTAGATACAAACTGGGAAGAATTGTTAATATTCCAAAATCAACTTATTTCACAGTTTCTAGCAATTTCATTACAGTATCTACTGTGATTCCTAATTGCAGTCAAACACAGTGTTACTTCCTTTGATGATTGTTTAGTTGTACGTTTTGAAGCACCTGCTATGAATCTTGATTTAAACGGGGTTTTACATAATTTGGATATCCAGACCAAAAGTGGAATAGAGGAGTCATCATCAGAAATTTTGATATTAAAATTCCTTTCCATCTCATCCTTATGTGTATCTATCAAATTAGCAATGGATTATTTGTGTAATTTATATGCGTCATTTTTTCTAAGTCTTATGTCTGAATATTGTTTAAGCCAAGTTCATTTTCAAAACATCCAAACAATATTTTTTGCAGATGATCCCAAAATTGTTACCTGGCTTATGAATGTTAGTGATTACAAATCTTTCTTGTAGTTCTTTGACTGCTTTTGAAACTTCAGGCTGTTTTAAATTCATCATATTGAAATTCACAATGTGGGATTTGTAACGATGAATTCTAATTCTAGAGACTCTTTTCAAGTCAGATAATCATCCTTCAAATTTCTGAAATTCTATTTTTTCTTTCATTGCCCATTTCATACAGTAGGAATCAAATGCATTACATGTATCCTGAAAAATACTTGCGTTCATAACGCTTGTTCAGAGTAAGGGAGACCCAAATAAAATTCATCATGGAAAAAATGCCTGTCAAACCAAACAACATAAACAGGTTGATAACTTCATGTTAAGTCAAGCTGAAACAGTGGCCTAACTTTAGGTAAATGGCTCCCAAACGTGCAAGCACAATAGGACGAGGAACTATATTAAGGTGTAGGAAATTGACGATTATTTTGCCATTTGCAGACGTGATGTCTCAAAAACTCACGAAATTAATAAGCATAGAGTGACAGAATTTTTTAGACAAAAAACTTGTATTTTTGTGGGCAAGTGTTCTTTATCACCAATGTAACTACTTTTGAAAAGTATATTGTTGAAATTAATCTGAGTTTTAAAATACTGAGGTTCTCACCCAAAAGGCTGAAGTACGGTTTGCTGTTGCTACAAAGTGAACTGAAATAAGTTGGAGCCAAATACCTTTCCATTTCCGACATTTGGGCACACCAAACTTCCTGCGCAGAAGACGTGACGTATACAAATCTTTATTGTACATTAACTGAGTTACATCAGTTTGGTACAAAAGAGAATAACAAAACAAACAAACAAACAAAAACGAAAAAAAAAATTAAATAAAACAAACACCCCCCCCCCCCAAAAAAAAAAAAAAAAAAAAAAAAAAACATACATATTGAAGTGGCCTGGAAATCGTATACAGGAAAGGTGATTCAAGAGAAACATGTGGAGCAGTGGAAAAGAGGGGTTGAGAAGAGCACACTGAAAGCATATAGAGCTGTAGACAAGCCAGTGAAGACTAAATATTGGGATGGTAGCAAGGGTTCTAGACTATTATTTCAGGGCAGAGCAGGAGTGATTAATCTGGACAAGAGGAAACAGAAGTGGACGAATGGAAGTGAAGGGAAGTGTAGGGTTTGTAGGGAGGATGTGGATGAGACCATTGATCATAATTCATATGACATGGTGTACAGGTTATAGAGCACTTAGAGACCAGCTGTTTTTACAATGGAGAACAAGAGATGGGCAGAGTAAAAGCTTAGAGCAAGTAAGGGATATGGCAGAGAATGTTAGGTTAGCATGGATACTAGGATTGAAGGGCGATTTTCCAGGAAGTAGAGTTGGTTCAGAGTCAGTGAAAGGCTTCTTGGTGCAGTGCTGGGAGAGTAGGAATAATATCTAAGGATTAGTCACTGAAGAGAATAGAGGGCAAACTTAGAAGGGAAGGAAGAAGGTAGCCCTTATTAGGGCTCCCATGACCCTGCCAGGTGGCATCATCAGCAGGGGCTGTGGGCATGCCAATCGCAAAGTTGCGACAGTGGAACAAGGCTGATATGTTTTGGGGTTTTTTTTTATTATCATTTTTTTTATGTACCAAAAGCCACCTGACTAGCTACTAAACTAGTCAGAACACAATTTATTTTAAAAACAGAAATTTTATTTTTCTGTTTTTTGGCTCGATTTACAGAAATTCGTGACTTTTTGTCGCCATATCTGGATATCAGTTCCTGGCAGGTCCACATATCTACAATCTTGCTTGAGTGGACACACTCAATCCATACAAAACCCTGTAAACAGACGCAGCTGATTGGAAACACTCAAGCCAGCTCGTATAAGAAATCCAAAACCAGGTCCGCGTGAGGGAAAACACTCTTTAAGACCTGTTCTGTGTCTATTTTAAAGCCTCGGATGAGTGGAAACACTCAGTTGGCACCACTGTAGTCCCAAATCAGTTCCAAACAAGGAAAAACACTCAACCTTTGAAATACACACAGCTCTGTACGAAATCTTCCCTAGCTGAGTAATAACACTCAAACGATTCAAACAAGTTATTTATTATCCAAATGAATTAAATGAATTCAGAACAGATTTGAATCTGTTGTCAAAATAAAGCACCCCCCCCCCAAAAAAAAAACGAAAGAAAAAACTGAACAAGTAAACAAAAGCAAAAATTTAAAACAAAATCTCGGACAACATATCGCAACGTGCGTAAATACCCCTCTGAATGCGTGCTTGGTCTAAATAGTAGCCCACCATGTTATATGAGTGTGAAGACGCCCAACCAGTGAGTACAGAATTGTAAGTGGCAAAATGAACGAATGAAGGTCAATGAAAATTTCCATTTGGTACATTGAAAATTTGATGTTTAGTCTGCAAGCAAATGATAGAACATATTCAATGGTACAAAGTAATTTCAATCTGCCGAAGTTTCCAATTTGAAATTATTGGTGCTTGTATCACTATGCGAATTCAACAATAAACTACAGCAATATAAGGGGGCGGGGGTGGAGGGTAAGGTTACAGTGTATTTCTGCACTGCGGCAGCGGGGCATATTCTATTTGAGTACCAACAAATACTGGATGCCTCTAATTTTACCTACTGGCCAGTATTTCGGAATATTCTTATTTTCTGTACTCTGTAACGGGGGAAAATAATTTGCTCTACCAGCACAATGGGACCCCATCTACCTTACCCCCATACACTCAAGCTTTATGCATGAACAGCATCCAAGCGACAAAAACTTTTAGTGCATCAGCTAAATTAGGCTATTTGCTTCATTGTATGTAGTGGCCTCTGTCAAATACGATTGTACAGGACCAGCATTTCTGTATTTTCCATTCAAGACTACAGTCCATTTTGGCTCCAATTGGCTCCCCTACTCAGGTTTATACAGATTATTACGTGTGATACATGAAGTCATTATCACTGCATACTTCATGAGGTTTCTTTCACCCATACCCGCAATAAAAAAGAAAATAAATGACTATCTGTCATTTCATTATTTTGTTGTTGTTTTTTCACGAAAACTACATAACAGATATTGCATTGAGATGCAGGAAAACCAACAAGACATATTTGATATTTTTGGACATGTTTTTCCAGTCCACAGATATAAATTAGCACAAAAGCGAAGAAATACTGACCAGATGGCTGGAGCTGAATTTCAGACATTCACCCAGGATAAACAATTGTATGAGAACAAATCAGCAAAAATATTTGGCTGTAAGATTTGGCCCTTATCAGGGAGTCTGATAAGCCAGGTTAAATGTGAAGCATGACAGTCTTGTAGGCATGTTTGCTACCATGTGATCAAAAACAGCGGTCACACAACCTTCGCCAAGGGGGGGGGGGATTTGCCGTGAGATATTAATTCCTGCTGCAGATTTCTTGAACCCATTCCCCAGCCCCTGCCCATACAATAAAACCTTCTGTTGTCAGGATCACAAAAGTATGTGGTCGCATTGTCATGGCTTACTAATCCATAACTTCAAGAATTTTACTTGTACTTTACACACCACTGACCAAGAATTATAATTAAAAAAGCCACTGGTGTCTGGGTGGACATTTTATGTGATAAACAAAAACACAAGTTCCCATCCCCCTCCTCAACCAGCTTTTCTCAATATTGATCATTAAACGGTAACTTAAATACATATCAATTGGTAAACATATCACTTTTAAGATGCATAGAAAGGATAATGAAATACTTGTGGTTCCCCTTAGCCTGGCACCCCCTCCCCACAACACACATACACACACTTCCTGTCCGTGTGAATCCGATAAGATTGATAACTAACTCGGATCCGTCACGTTAACCTACATATATTTCTCGGCTGAGAGCAACCACTGGTCAAAAGTTACTAAAGCGGCTGTTGCCCTATTTTCGCTTAATAATAAGTGCCTTGACAGGCCAACCTGGGCAAAGAAGGGGGATGAAAGAGGAGGGGGTGATAGAGGAGTATTTTTACAACAATCCTTTGATTAAACAGCCTGGGTCACTCACTGACTCTGTATATTCTGCTGGGGGCCTTCGCTGGTTCCAGCAGCCCATTTGGCCAACCATTCCGTGCAAGACTGACCCCAATCCCCTTACCAATTTATGAGTGGCCTCTGAATTCATTTTATTCCAGCTGGCTCGGGGAGGGGAGCACTTGTGTTTGTGTGTTTGCTTTGAACCCATCAACAATAGTAGCCCCCAAGGGTTCTTTTGGTTTTGCCAGTTTTGAATTTTCGTGAACTTGAAAGGTCAATTGATATATTAGATTATATCAACGCAATTGTCTCCCTTCATTTAAAAATAGTGACACCAGAACTGTAAGTGAAAACTTTCATATTAAAACCAAAATAATGATTGTCTTGTAGAAATGTGACCTTGCAGATTTTTCGTAACATCCCATGACGATGCATTCGCCCTTCCAGATCAGCTGAGCATGACATGACACAGCACTACATGGAACAAGGGAGCCCCAAATCGGAGGGGTGGGGCATGGGGTGTGGGATTGGGGGGGGGGGGGGAAGGAGGAAGGCATAGTTCTGCGTGTTGCCTGCCAACACAGACTCTGCTGTGTTCTTACAATAATGACCGAGCACACTGCACTCCGTACAGCTCCCAAAATTATTACAGAACAAGTAAAGAGTGTGTCTTCTACTGCACCAAATGTATCATTGATATAGATATAATGGTTTAAAAAAATAAGAAGTGTGAAGTGGGGGACGTCAGAGGAGGCTGGACAGTAAGGCGGCTGCACCAGACTTCCTCCTGCCATGAACCCCAAACATGGCGAACACCCGTGGCCGGTGCCCTTAAACTTTACTTCACACGGGAACAGCATCCGGTTGCTCTACCGCGAGCCGCTGTTCCAAGATCGTAGCGCACCATTGAATGTCAAATAAATGTTAGGTACATGCCTGCGGAACTTTAGATACTTAAAGATTACATTTTACTTAGAGCAATACTTAAAAAGTGCCAAAATCTTGCTCAGGAATAAAGCAGGCAGTTTTAATTATATTTAGCAGTTACACTTTAATCTTTCATATTAATTATTATTATGAATATGTACCTTTATTAATGGTAACACAAAAATCTATGTATTTACGCATTACGGAATACTTTTACCTTTAATTCGTTTTACGTATTGGTACCATGTTATATATTTTATGTGTATACGTACTTTTCGGGGGGGATTAATTTTGTACTAGTAAATTAAAGAAGTTGCTTTTATGAGCAGAGAATCTCTGCAACCATACTTACATGATAAACCTACCTGGACAAGTGACTGTACCTGTAATGATGTAAAATATTAATCCAAATCACCATTCCATCAAATTATAAGAATTAGGGAAATATCTCAATCTTTTCGTGAAAAAAGGGCCGAGGCAGTCATATTTTCATGCTGAACTATTGTACTTTTAAACACAAATACCTTCCGGGTTTTTTTTTTTTTTCATAACTCTGCGGAAGTATTAGACCAGGAGAAAGTGGTCTAGTCTGTGCATGTTAGATCACATACAGACAAGACTGTCACGTGCCTCTTGTTGTTATCGTGGTTTGAATTAAAAGTACGACTTTACCTGATACAAACCATCAATTCATTATTTTGATTATGATTTGAGATGTGATTTACAAAAAAGAAAGGGTTGGGCCAATGGTCAAATTTTAAATGACCAGGATCTATTATTCAAGAACATACACAGAGAGACTTCTTTTTCTCTTGATCAAACTTGCAAGAACAAAAGAAGTCGATCATGGTGCTTAACATGTTTTGATGTTTTACATTTTATAATCATTGACAATGCTTTCCTCTATCATTGTCATTTTATGCTCGCCCTTCGCCACCTGAATATTGTGTAATTCCCTGGACCCCATATGGGGGGGGGTGGATATAAATTTGTGACGCACCTAATATCGTGGAACCTATCACCCCATCCCATCAATAATAGTAGCCCCCAAGGGTTCTTTTGGTTTTGCCAGTTTTGAATTTTCATGAACTTGAAAGGTCAATTGACATATTAGTTGATATTATCGCAATTGTCTCCCTTCATTTAAAAATAGTGACACCAGAACTGTCAGTGAAAACTTTCAAATTAAATCAAAATGATGATTGTCTTGTAGAAATGTGACCTTGGAGATTTTTCGTAACATCCCATGACGATGCATTTGCCCATCCATGTCATCTGAGCATGACATGACACAGCACTGTATGGAACAAGGGAGCCCCAAATCGGAAGGGTGCGGCATGGGGTGTGGGATTGGGGGGGGGGGGAGGAGGAAGGCATAGTTCTGCATGTTGCCTGCCAAGACAGACTCTGCTGTGTTCTTGCAATAATGACTGAGCACACTGCACTCCGTACAGCTCCCAAAATTATTACAGAACAACAGTGTGTCTTCTACTGCACCAAATGTATCATTGATATGGATATAATGGTTTAAAAAAAGAAGAAGTGTGAAGTGGGGGACGTCAGAGGGGGCTGGACAGTAAGGCGGCTGCACCAGACTTCCTCCTGCCATGAACCCCAAACATGGCGAACACCCGTGGCCGGTGCCCTTAAACTTTACTTCACACGGGAACAGCAACCGGTTGCTCTACCGCGAGCCGCTTTTCCAAGATCGTAGCGCACCATTGAATGTCAAATAAATGTTAGGTACATGCCTGCGGAACTTTAGATACTTAAAGATTACATTTTACTTAGAGCAGTACTTAAAAAGTGCCAAAATCTTGCTCTGGAATAAAGCAGGCAGTTTTTATTATATTTAGCAGTTACACTTTAATCTTTCATATTAATTATTATTATGAATATGTACCTTTATTAATGGTAACACAAAAATCTATGTATTTACGCATTACGGAATACTTTTACCTTTAATTCGTTTTACGTATTGGTACCATGTTATATATTTTATGTGTATACGTACTTTTCGGGGGGGATTAATTTTGTACTAGTAAATTAAAGAAGTTGCTTTTATGAGCAGAGAATCTCTGCAACCATACTTACATGATAAACCTACCTGGACAAGTGACTGTACCTGTAATGATGTAAAATATTAATCCAAATCACCATTCCATCAAATTATAAGAATTAGGGAAATATCTCAATCTTTTCGTGAAAAAAGGGCCGAGGCAGTCATATTTTCATGCTGAACTATTGTACTTTTAAACACAAATACCTTCCGGGTTTTTTTTTTTTTCATAACTCTGCGGAAGTATTAGACCAGGAGAAAGTGGTCTAGTCTGTGCATGTTAGATCACATACAGACAAGACTGTCACGTGCCTCTTGTTGTTATCGTGGTTTGAATTAAAAGTACGACTTTACCTGATACAAACCATCAATTCATTATTTTGATTATGATTTGAGATGTGATTTACAAAAAAGAAAGGGTTGGGCCAATGGTCAAATTTTAAATGACCATGATCTATTTTTCAAGGACATACACAGAGAGACTTCTTTTTCTCTTGATCAAACTTGCAAGAACAAAAGAAGTCGATCATGGTGCTTAACATGTTTTGATGTTTTACATTTTATAATCATTGACAATGCTTTCCTCTATCATTGTCATTTTATGCTCGCCCTTCGCCACCTGAATATTGTGTAATTCCCTGGACCCCATATGGGGGGGGGGGTGGTGGATATAAATTTGTGACGCACCCAATATCGTGGAACCTATCACCCCATCCCATCAATAATAGTAGCCCCCAAGGGTTCTTTTGGTTTTGCCAGTTTTGCATTTTCATGAACTTGAAAGGTCAATTGACATATTAGTTGATATTATCGCAATTGTCTCCCTTCATTTAAAAATAGTGACACCAGAACTGTCAGTGAAAACTTTCAAATTAAATCAAAATGATGATTGTCTTGTAGAAATGTGACCTTGGAGATTTTTCGTAACATCCCATGACGATGCATTTGCCCATCCATGTCATCTGAGCATGACATGACACAGCACTGTATGGAACAAGGGAGCCCCAAATCGGAAGGGTGCGGCATGGGGTGTGGGATTGGGGGGGGGGGGGGAGGAGGAAGGCATAGTTCTGCATGTTGCCTGCCAAGACAGACTCTGCTGTGTTCTTGCAATAATGACTGAGCACACTGCACTCCGTACAGCTCCCAAAATTATTACAGAACAACAGTGTGTCTTCTACTGCACCAAATGTATCATTGATATGGATATAATGGTTTAAAAAAAGAAGAAGTGTGAAGTGGGGGACGTCAGAGGAGGCTGGACAGTAAGGCGGCTGCACCAGACTTCCTCCTGCCATGAACCCCAAACATGGCGAACACCCGTGGCCGGTGCCCTTAAACTTTACTTCACACGGGAACAGCATCCGGTTGCTCTACCGCGAGCCGCTGCTCCAAGATCGTAGCGCACCATTGAATGTCAAATAAATGTTAGGTACATGCCTGCGGAACTTTAGATACTTAAAGATTACATTTTACTTAGAGCAATACTTAAAAAGTGCCAAAATCTTGCTCAGGAATAAAGCAGGCAGTTTTAATTATATTTAGAAGTTACACTTTAATCTTTCATATAAATTATTATCATGAATATTTACCTTTATTAATGGTAACACAAAAATCTATGTATTTACCCATTACAGAATACTTTTACTTTTAATTCGTTTTACGTATTGGTACCATGTTATATATTTTATGTGAATACGTCCTTTTCGGGTGGGATAAATTTTGTACTTATAAAGAAGAAAAGTTGCTTTTATGAGCACAGAATCTCTGCAACCATACTTACATGATAAACCTACCTGGACAATTGGCTGCACCTGTAATGCTGTAAAATATTATTCCAAATCACACGCTCCGTCATATTATATGAATTAGGGAAATATCTCAATCTTTCGACGAAAAACTGGCTGAGGCAGCCATATTTTCAAAATTGGTTAAGAGAAAGAGTGAAAGATGAGGCAGCAGACCACGGGGACATAAAATAATATGAAAAAAATTAAATAGAAACATCTCAAATTATAACAATCTGAGAAGAAACCTGCATGGACACAAGACAAATGTCTCCATATAAACAACATCAGAACTTTTATGCTAACATAGACAGAATTAAAGATTCAGAAAAATATGGACCAAACTCTGGCAATATCTGCCAACTTGATAGCATGTTCTTGACACTTATTTACAGCATCATTAGCACATGGTTTAGAAAAAGATTAAAGATTTCAAAGTACAGATGAAAGGGCAACATTAATAATGTGACAAAAATAAAAAACATCTCAAATTACACCAATCTGAGTAAAAACCTATCGAGACAGTAGATCAATGGGTCCATTTCTCTACTCAGGGCATTTTAGTATGAGATTACCTGCACAATTAATTGTTCCGTTTGAAAGCAGAGAAAGATGAAGAAAAATAAAATCGGTAAACATCTAAGGTAAAATAGAAAGATTGAAAGACCAAGAACTATACTGACCAAAATCGCACATTTTTTGCAAAGTTGATTCTGTAGGTTTCATACAGTATCTTTGCATAATGCTTCAGAGAAAGGATGAAAAATGACATTGGTGATTGAGCCACAAAAACATTCACAAAAAAATTAAACAGAAACATCTCAAATTAGAACAATCTGAGAAGAAACCTGCAAGGGCACTGGACAAATGTGTCCATTTCACTACCAAGTAAACATATAGTACAAATAAGGAAGAAATTCAACACTAAAAAAAAAAAAGTGAAAATCAGGTGATATCTGTTGCCTATAGCATGTCCTTGATACATATATACAGTATCAATGGAACATGGATTAAGAGAAAGAGTGAAAGATGACGCAGCAGAAGACGGGGACATAAAATAATATAAAAAACTTTAAACAGAAACATCTCAAATTATAACAATCTGAGAAGAAACCTGCATGGTTTAAACAACATCGGAACTTTTATGCTAAAATAGACAGAATTAAAGAATATGAAAAATATGGACCAAACTCTGGCAATATCTGCCGACTTGATAGCATGTTCTTGATACATATAGACAGTATCATTAGAACATGGTTTAGAAAAAGATGAAGGAATAAAAGTACAGATGAAAGGGCAACAATAAAAATGTGACAAAAAATTAAAAAAAAATCTCAAATTACAGCAATCTGAGTAAAATTCTATCCAGACAGTAGATCAATGGGTCCATTTCACTACTCAGGGCATTTTAGTATGAAGTTACCGGCACAATTAGTTGTTCCGTTTGAAAGCAGAGAAAGATCAAGAATAATAAAATCGGTAAATATCTAAGCCAAAATAGAAAGATTTAAAGACCAAGAACAATACTGACCAAAATCGGCCACTATTGGCAACGTTGATTATATGGATTTCATACATATATACAGTACCGCTGCAAAACGCTTCAGAGAAAGGATGAAAAAAGACATAGATGGTGAAGCCACAAAACCATTCTCAAAAAATTTAAACAGAAACATCTCAAATTAGAACAATCTGAGAAGAAACCTGCAAGGACAAAAGACAATTATGTGCCCATTTAACTACCATGTAAACATCTATTACCAGTGTCGAAAAAGTTAAAGACTAAAAAAATGATTGACCAAAATCAGGTGATATCTGTTGCCTATAGCATGTCCTTGATACATATATACAGTATCACTGCAAATTGGTTTAAAAGAAAGAATGAACGATGAGGCAGCGGACGACAGGAACATAAAATAATATGAAAAAATGTAAACAGAAACATCTCAAATTATAACAATCTGAGAAGAAACCTACATGGGCACAAGACAATGGTCTCAGTTTAAACAACATCAGAACTTTTATGCTAACATAGACAGAATTACAGATTCAGGAAAATATGGACCAAAGTCTGGCAATGTCTGCCAACTTGATAGCATGTTCTTGATACATATATACAGAATCATTAGAGCATGCTTTAGAAAAAGATGAAGGAACCAAAGTACAGATGAAAGGGCAACATTAATAATGTGACAAAAATATAAAACATCTCAAATTACACCAATCTGAGTAAAAACCTATCGGGACAGTAGATCAATGGGTCCATTTCACTACTCACGGCATTTTAGTACCAGCTTACCTGCACAATTAATTGTTCCGTTTGAAAGCAGAGAAAGATCAAGAATAATAAAATCGGTAAATATCTAAGCTAAAATAGAAAGATTTAAAGACCAAGAACAATAATGACAAAACCGCACATTATTTGCAAAGTTGATTCTATAGTTTACCTACATACATACATGATCGTTGCAAAATGCTTGAGAGAAAGGATAAAAAATGACATAGGTGATTGAGCAACAAAAACATTCACAAAAATTTAAACAGAAACATCTCAAATTAGAACAATCTGAAAAGAAACCTGCAAGGGCACTGGACTAATGTGTCCATTTAACTACCAAGTAAACATATAGTATTAATATAGAAGAAGTTCAACACTAAAAAAAATATTGACCAAAATCAGGTGATATCTGTTGCCTATAGCATGTCCTTGATACATATATACAGTATCACTGCAAATTGGTTTAAGAGAAAGAATGAACGATAAGGCAGCGGACGACGGGGACATAAAATAATATGAAAAAATATAAACAGAAACATCTCAAATTATAACAATCTGAGAAGAAAACTACATGGGCACAAGACAATTGTCTCAATTTAAACAGCATCAGAACTTTGATGCTAACATAGACAGAATTAAAGATTCAGAAAAATATGGACCAAACTCTGGCAATGTCTGCCAACTTGATAGCATGTTCTTGATACATATATACAGAATCATTAGAGCATGCTTTAGAAAAAGATTAAAGAATCAAAGTACAGATGAAAGGGCAACATTAATAATGTGACAAAAATATAAAACATCTCAAATTACACCAATCTCAGTAAAATTCTATCGAGACAGTAGATCAATGGGTCCATTTCACTACTCAGGGCATTTTAGTATGAGGTTTCCCGCACAATTAACTGTTCCGTTTGAAAGCTGAGAAAGATCATGAATAATAAAATCAGTAAATATCTAAGCTAAAATAGAAAGATTTAAAGACCAAGAACAATAATGACCAAAATCAGCCACTATGTCCAACATTGATTGTATGGATTCCATACATACATACATACAGTATATGCTGCAAAATGCTTGAGAGCGTGGATGAAAAATGATATAGATGATGGAGCCACAAAAACATTCACAAAAAATTTAAACAGAAACATCTCAAATTGGAACAATCTGAGAAGAAACCTGCATGGGCACAAGACAATTGTCTTAGTTTAAACAACATCAGAACTTTTATGCTAACATAGATAGAATTAAAGATTCAGAAAAATTTGACCAAAACTCTGGCAATATCTGCCAACTTGATAGCATGTTCTTGATACATATATACAGTATCATTAGAACATGGTTTAGAAAAAGATGAAGGAATAAAAGTACATATGAAAGGGCAACAATAAAAATGTGACAAAAATAAAAATAAAAAACATCTCAAATTACAGCAATCTCAGTAAAATTCTATCGAGACAGTAGATCAATGGGTCCATTTCACTACTCAGGGCATTTTAGTATGAGGTTTCCCGTACAATTAACTGTTCCGTTTGAAAGCTGAGAAAGATCATGAATAATAAAATCAGTAAATATCTAAGCTAAAATAGAAATATGTAAAGACCAAGAACAATACTGACCAAAATCAGCCACTATTTCCAACATTGATTGTATGGATTCCATACATAAATATATACAGTATTGCTGCAAAATGCTTCAGAGAAAGGACGAAAAATGATATAGATGATGGAGCCACAAAAACATTCAAAAAATTTAAACAGAAACATCTCAAATTAGAACAATCTGAGAAGAAACCTGCAAGGACAAAAGACAAATATGTGTCCATTTTACTACCATGTAAACATCTATTACCAGTGTCGAAAAAGGTAAAGACTAAAAAATGATTGACCAAAATCAGGTGATATCTGTTGCCTATAGCATGTCCTTGATACATATATACAGTATCAAAGCAACGTGGATTAATAGAAAGAATGAAAGATGACGCAGCAGAAGACGGGGACATAAAATAACATAAAAAACTTTAAACAGAAACATCTTAAATTATAACAATCTGAGAAGAAACCTGCATGGACACAAAACAAATGTCTAGGTTTTAACAGCATCAGAACTTTTATGCTAACATAGAAGGAATTAAAGATTTAGAAAAATATGGACCAAACTCTGGCAATGTCTGCCAACTTGATAGCATGTTCCTTATACATATATACAGAATCATTAGAACATGCTTTAGAAAAAGATTAAAGAATCAAAGTACAGATGAAAGGGCAACATTAATAATGTGACAAAAATAAAAAACATCTCAAATTACAGCAATCTGAGTAAAATTCTATCGAGACAGTAGATCAATGGGTCCATTTCACTACTCAGGGCATTTTAGTATGAGGTTTCCCGTACAATTAACTGTTCCGTTTGAAAGCTGAGAAAGATCATGAATAATAAAATCAGTAAATATCTAAGCTAAAATAGAAATATTTAAAGACCCAAGAACAATACAGACCAAAATCAGCCACTATTTCCAACATTGATTGTATGGATTCCATACATAGATACATACAGTATTGCTGCAAAATGCTTCAGAGAAAGGACGAAAAATGATATAGATGATGGAGCCACAAAAACATTCACAAAAAATTTAAACAGAAACATCTCAAATTGGAACAATCTGAGAAGAAACCTGCATGGGCACAAGACAATAGTCTTAGTTTAAACAACATCAGAACTTTTATGCTAACATAGATAGAATTAAAGATTCAGAAAAATTTGACCAAAACTCTGGCAATATCTGCCAACTTGATAGCATGTTCTTGATACATATATACAGTATCATTAGAACATGGTTTAGAAAAAGATGAAGGAATAAAAGTACATATGAAAGGGCAACAATAAAAATGTGACAAAAATAAAAATAAAAAACATCTCAAATTACAGCAATCTGAGTAAAATTCTATCGAGACAGTAGATCAATGGGTCCATTTCACTACTCAGGGCATTTTAGTATGAGGTTTCCCGTACAATTAACTGTTCCGTTTGAAAGCTGAGAAAGATCATGAATAATAAAATCAGTAAATATCTAAGCTAAAATAGAAATATGTAAAGACCAAGAACAATACTGACCAAAATCAGCCACTATTTCCAACATTGATTGTATGGATTCCATACATAAATATATACAGTATTGCTGCAAAATGCTTCAGAGAAAGGACGAAAAATGATATAGATGATGGAGCCACAAAAACATTCAAAAAATTTAAACAGAAACATCTCAAATTAGAACAATCTGAGAAGAAACCTGCAAGGACAAAAGACAAATATGTGTCCATTTTACTACCATGTAAACATCTATTACCAGTGTCGAAAAAGGTAAAGACTAAAAAATGATTGACCAAAATCAGGTGATATCTGTTGCCTATAGCATGTCCTTGATACATATATACAGTATCACTGCAAATTGGTTTAAGCGAAAGAATGAGCGATGAGGCAGCGCACGACAGGAACATAAAATAATATGAAAAAATGTAAACAGAAACATCTCAAATTAGAACAATCTGAGAAGAAACCTACATGGGCACAAGACAATTGTCTCAGGTTAAACAACATCAGAACTTTTATGCTAACATCGACAGAATTAAAGATTCAGAAAAATATGGACCAAACTCTGGCAATGTCTGCCAACTTGATAGCATGTTCTTGATACATATATACAGAATCATTAGAGCATGCTTTAGAAAAAGATTAAAGAATCAAAGTACAGATGAAAGGGCAACATTAATAATGTGACAAAAATATAAAACATCTCAAATTACACCAATCTGAGTAAAAACCTATCGGGACAGTAGATCAATGGGTCCATTTCACTACTCAGGGCATTTTAGTACCAGCTTACCTGCACAATTAATTGTTCCGTTTGGAAGCAAAGAAAGATCAAGAATAATAAAATCGGTAAATATCTAATCTAAAATAGAAAGATTTAAAGACCAAGAACAATAATGACAAAAATTGCACATTATTTGCAAAGTTGATTCTATAGTTTACATACATACATACAGGATCGTTGCAAAATGCTTGAGAGAAAGGATGAAAAATGACATAGGTGACTGAGCCACAAAAACATTCACAAAAATTTAAACAGAAACATCTCAAATTAGAACAATCTGAGAAGAAACCTGCAAGGGCACTGGACTAATGTGTCCATTTAACTACCAAGTAAACATATAGTATTAATATAGAAGAAGTTCAACACTAAACAAAATATTGACCAAAATCAGGTGATATCTGTTGCCTATAGCATGTCCTTGATTCATATATACAGTATCACTGCAAATTGGTTTAAGAGAAAGAATGAACGATGAGACAGCGGATGACAGGGACATAAAATAATATGAAAAAATGTAAACAGAAACATCTCAAATTATAACAATCTGAGAAGAAACCTACATGGGCACAAGACAATTGTTTCAGTTTACACAACATCAGAACTTTTATGCTAACATAGACAGAATTAAAGATTCAGGAAAATATGGACCAAACTCTGGCAATGTCTGCCAACTTGATAGCATGTTCCTTATACATATATACAGAATCATTAGAGCATGCTTTAGAAAAAGATTAAAGAATCAAAGTACAGATCAAAGGGCAACATTAATAATGTGACAAAAATATAAAACATCTCAAATTACACCAATCTCAGTAAAATTCTATCGAGATAGTAGATCAATGGGTCCATTTCACTACTCAGGGCATTTTAGTATGAGGTTTCCCGCACAATTAACTGTTCCGTTTGAAAGCTGAGAAAGATCAAGAATAATAAAATCAGTAAATATCTAAGCTAAAATAGAAAGATTTAAAGACCAAGAACAATAATGACCAAAATCAGCCACTATGTCCAACATTGATTGTATGGATTCCATACATACATACATACATACAGTATTGCTGCACAATGCTTGAGAGCGAGGATGAAAAATGATATAGATCATGGAGCCACAAAAACATTCACAAAAATTTAAACAGAAACATCTCAAATTAGAACAATCTGAGAAGAAACCTGCATGGGCACAAGACAATTGTCTTAGTTTAAACAACATCAGAACTTTTATGCTAACATAGACAGAATTAAAGATTCAGAAAAATTTGACCAAAACTCTGGCAATATCTGCCAACTTGATAGCATGTTCTTGATACATATATACAGTATCATTAGAACATGGTTTAGAAAAAGATGAAGGAATAAAAGTACAGATGAAAGGGCAACAATAAAAATGTGACCAAAAAAAAAAAAATCTCAAATTAGAGCAATCTGAGTAAAATTCTATCGAAACAGTAGATCAATGGGTCCATTTCACTACTCAGGGCATTTTAGTATGAGGTTTCCCGTACAATTAACTGTTCCGTTTGAAAGCTGAGAAAGATCATGAATAATAAAATCGGTCAATATCTAAGCTAAAATAGAAAGATTTAAAGACCAAGAACAATACTGACCAAAATCAGCCACTATTTCCAACATTGAATGTATGGATTCCATACATACATACAGTATTGCTGCAAAATGCTTGAGAGCGAGGATGAAAAATGATATAGATGATGGAGCCACAAAAACATTCACAAAAAATTTAAACAGAAACATCTCAAATTAGAACAATCTGAGAAGAAACCTGGAAGGACAAAAGACAAATATGTGTCCATTTAACTACCATGTAAACATCTATTACCAGTGTCGAAAAAGGTAAAGACTAAAAAATGATTGACCAAAATCAGGTGATATCTGTTGCCTATAGCATGTCCTTGATACATATATACAGTATCACTGCAAATTGGTTAAAGCGAAAGAATGAGCGATGAGGCAGCGCACGACAGGAACATAAAATAATATGAAAAAATGTAAACAGAAACATCTCAAATTAGAACAATCTGAGAAGAAACCTACATGGGCACAAGACAATTGTCTCAGTTTAAACAACATCAGAACTTTTATGCTAACATAGACAGAATTAAAGATTCAGAAAAATATGGACCAAACTCTGGCAATGTCTGCCAACTTGATAGCATGTTCTTGATACATATATACAGAATCATAAGAACATGCTTTAGAAAAAGATTAAAGAATCAAAGTACAGATGAAACGGCAACATTAATAATGTGACAAAAATATAAAACATCTCAAATTACACCAATCGCAGTAAAATTCTATCGAGACAGTAGATCAATGGGTCCATTTCACTACTCAGGGCATTTTAGTATGAGGTTTCCCGCACAACTAATTGTTCCGTATGAAAGCTTAAAAAGATCATGAATAATAAAATCGGTCAATATCTAAGCTAAAATAGAAAGATTTAAAGACCAAGAACAATACTGAGCAAAATCAGCCACTATTTCCAACGTTGATTGTATGGAATTCATACATATATACAGTATTGCTGCAAAATGCTTCAGAGAAAGGAAGAAAAATGATATAGATGATGGAGCCATAAAAACATTCACAAAAAATTTAAACAGAAACATCTCAAATTAGAACAATCTGAGAAGAAACCTGCAAGGGCACTGGACTAATGTGTCCATTTAACTACCAAGTAAACATATAGTATTAATATAGAAGAAGTTCAACACTAAACAAAATATTGACCAAAATCAGGTGATATCTGTTGCCTATAGCATGTCCTTGATTCATATATACAGTATCACTGCAAATTGGTTTAAGAGAAAGAATGAACGATGAGACAGCGGATGACAGGGACATAAAATAATATGAAAAAATGTAAACAGAAACATCTCAAATTATAACAATCTGAGAAGAAACCTGCATGGGCACACGACAAATGTCTCAGTTAGAACAACATCAGAACTTTTATGCTAACATAGACAGAATTAGAGATTCAGAAAAATATGGACCAAACTCTGGCAATATCTGCCAACTTGATAGCATGTTCTTGATACATATATACAGTATCATAAGAACATGGTTTAGAAAAAGATTAAAGAATCAAAGTACAGATGAAAGGGCAACATTAATAAGGTGACGAAAATATAAAACATCTCAAATTACACCAATCTCAGTAAAAACCTATCAAGACAGTAGATCAATGGGTCCATTTCACTACTCAGGGCATTTTAGTACCAGCTTACCTGCACAATTAATTGTTCCGTTTGAAAGCTGAGAAAGATCAAGAATAATAAAATCAGTCAATATCTAAGCTAAATAGAAAGATTTAAAGACCAAGAACAATACTGACCAAAATCAGCCACTATTTCCAACATTGATTGTATGGATTCCATACATACATACAGTATTACTGCAAAATGCTTCAGAGAAAGGACGAAAAATGATATAGATGATGGAGCCACAAAAGCATTCACAAAAAATTTAAACAGAAACATCTCAAATTAGAACAATCTGAGAAGAAACCTGCAAGGACAAAAGACAAATATGTGTCCATTTTACTACCATGTAAACATCTATTACCAGTGTCGAAAAAGGTAAAGACTAAAAAATGATTGACCAAAATCAGGTGATATCTGTTGCCTATAGCATGTCCTTGATACATATATACAGAATCTTTAGAGCATGGTTTAGAAAAAGATTAAAGAATCAAAGTACGAATGAAAGGGCAACATTAATAATGTGACAAAAATATAAAACATCTCAAATTACACCAATCTCAGTAAAAACCTATGGAGACAGTAGATCAATGGGTCCATTTCACTACTCAGGGCATTTTAGTACCAGCTTACCTACACAATTAATTGCTCTGTTTGAAAGCAGAGAAAGATCAAGAATAATAAAATCGGTAAATATCTAATCTAAAATAGAAAGATTTAAAGACCAAGAACAATAATGACGAAAATCGCACATTATTTGCAAAGTTGATTCTATAGTTTATATACATACATACAGTATCGTTGCAAAATGCTTGAGAGAAAGGATGAAAAATGACATAGGTGATTGAGCCACAAAAACATTCACAAAAATTTAAACAGAAACATCTCAAATTAGAACAATCTGAGAAGAAACCTGCAAGGGCACTGGACTAATGTGTCCATTTAACTACCAAGTAAACATATAGTATTCATATAGAAGAAGTTCAACACTAAAAAAAATATTGACCAAAATCAGGTGATATCTGTTGCCTATAGCATGTCCTTGATACATATATACAGTATCACAGCAACGTGGATTAATAGAAAGAATGAAAGATGACGCAGCAGAAGACGGTGACATAAAAAAAATAAAAAAAATGTAAACAGAAACATCTCAAATTATAACAATCTGAGAAGAAACCTGCATGGACACAAGACAAATGTCTCAGTTTAAACAATATCAGAACTTTTATGCTAACATAGACAGAATTAAAGATTCAGAAAAATATGGACCAAACTCTGGCAATGTCTGCCAACTTGATAGCATGTTCTTGATACATATATACAGAATCATTAGAGCATGCTTTAGAAAAAGATTAAAGAATCAAAGTACAAATGAAAGGGCAACATTAATAAGGTGACAAAAATATAAAACATCTCAAATTACACCAATCTGAGTAAAAACCTATCGAGACAGTAGATCAATGGGTCCATTTCACTACTCAGGGCATTTTAGTATCAGCTTACCTGCACAATTAATTGTTCCGTTTGAAAGCAGAGAAAGATCAAGAATAATAAAATCGGTAAATATCTAATCTAAAATAGAAAGATTTAAAGACCAAGAACAATAATGACGAAAATCGCACATTATTTGCAAAGTTGATTCTATAGTTTACATACATACATACAGTATCGTTGCAAAATGCTTGACAGAAAGGATGAAAAATGACATAGGTGATTGAGCCACAAAAACATTCACAAAAAATTTAAACAGAAACATCTCAAATTAGAACAATCTGAGAAGAAACCTGCAAGGGCACTGGACTAATGTGTCCATTTAACTACCAAGTAAACATATAGTATTCATATAGAAGAAGTTCAACACTAAAAAAAATATTGACCAAAATCAGGTGATATCTGTTGCCTATAGCATGTCCTTGATACATATATACAGTATCACAGCAACGTGGATTAATAGAAAGAATGAAAGATGATGCAGCGGAAGACGGGGACATAAAATAATATAAAAAACTTTAAACACAAACATCTCAAATTAGAACAATCTGAGAAGAAACCTGCATGGACACAAGACAAATGTCTCAGTTTAAACAATATCAGAACTTTTATGCTAACATAGACAGAATTAAAGATTCAGAAAAATATGGACCAAACTCTGGCAATGTCTGCCAACTTGATAGCATGTTCTTGATACATATATACAGAATCATTAGAGCATGCTTTAGAAAAAGATTAAAGAATCAAAGTACAAATGAAAGGGCAACATTAATAAGGTGACAAAAATATAAAACATCTCAAATTACACCAATCTGAGTAAAAACCTATCGAGACAGTAGATCAATGGGTCCATTTCACTACTCAGGGCATTTTAGTATCAGCTTACCTGCACAATTAATTGTTCCGTTTGAAAGCAGAGAAAGATCAAGAATAATAAAATCGGTAAATATCTAATCTAAAATAGAAAGATTTAAAGACCAAGAACAATAATGACGAAAATCGCACATTATTTGCAAAGTTGATTCTATAGTTTACATACATACATACAGTATCGTTGCAAAATGCTTGACAGAAAGGATGAAAAATGACATAGGTGATTGAGCCACAAAAACATTCACAAAAAATTTAAACAATAACATCTCAAATTAGAACAATCTGAGAAGAAACCTGCAAGGGCACTGGACTAATGTGTCCATTTAACTACCAAGTAAACATATAGTATTCATATAGAAGAAGTTCAACACTAAAAAAAATATTGACCAAAATCAGGTGATATCTGTTGCCTATAGCATGTCCTTGATACATATATACAGTATCACAGCAACGTGGATTAATAGAAAGAATGAAAGATGATGCAGCGGAAGACGGGGACATAAAATAATATAAAAAACTTTAAACACAAACATCTCAAATTAGAACAATCTGAGAAGAAACCTGCATGGACACAAGACAATTGTCTCAGTTTAAACAACATCAGAGCTTTTATGCTAACTTAGACAGAATTAAAGATTCAGAAAAATTTGACCAAAACTCTGGCAATGTCTGCCAACTTGATAGCATGTTCTTGATGCATATATACAGTATCATTAGAACATGGTTTAGAAAAAGATGAAGGAATAAAAGTACAGATGAAAGGGCAACAATAAAAATGTGACAAAAATAAAAAACATCTCAAATTACAGCAATCTGAGTAAAATTCTATCGAGACAGTTGATGAATGGGTCCATTTCACTACTCAGGGCATTTTAGTATGAGGTTACCTGCACAATTAGTTGTTCCGTTTGAAAGCAGAGAAAGATCAAGAATAATAAAATCGGTAAATATCTAAGCTAAAATAGACAGATTTAAAGACCAAGAACAATACTGACCAAAATCGGCCATTATTTGCAAAGCTGATTGTATGGTTTTCATACATATATATACAGTATCATTTCAAAATGCTGTAGAGAAAGGATGAAAAATGACATAGATGATGTATCCACAAAAACATTAACAAAAAATTTAAACAGAAACATCTCAAATTAGAACAATCTGAGAAGAAACTTGCATGGGCAGAAGACAAATGTGTCCCTTTGACTTGCATTAAAACGTCTTTACTGATATATAAGGAGTAAAACATTCATAAAAGTACTGATCAACATCGGGTAATATGTGTTTACCATAGTATATTCCTGATACATATATACAGTTTCACTGCAAAATGGTTTAGAGAAAGAGTGAAAGATGATGGAGCAGACAATGGGGACATAAAATAATATGAACAAATTTAAACAGAAACATCTCAAATTGGAACAATCTGAGAAGAAACCTGCATGGGCACAAGACAAATGTGTCTCTTTAAACACCATGAGAACTCTTATACTAACAAAGACAGAATTAAAGATTCGGAAAAGTATAGACCAATTTGTGGCAACATTTGCCAACCTGATAGTACGTCCTTGATGCATATAGATAGTACCATTAGAATATGGTTTTGAAAATAAAATAAAATAAAAGATGACACACTACAGGACGGGGACACAAAAATATTGTCAAAAAACATTTAAACAGAAATCTCAAATTATAACAATCTGAGATTAAACCAGTATGGGCAGCATATAAATGTGTCCATTTGACCACTATGTTAACATCTATGCTAATACAGACAGCATTAAAGACTCACAAAAATACTGACTAAAATCTGGCAATTCTGTTAACTTGATTACATGTTCTTGATACATATATAGAGTATCAATGAAATATGGTTCATTGAAAGATGGAAGGGTGAGACTATAGGCAATGGAGCCACAATAAAATTGTGTCAAAAAACGAAACCAGCATAGGAGTTTTCTGATTTTGTTCATTTGAAGGGTTACAGACATTTTAATGCAGATGCAGTGGAAGCGGATAATACAAAAGTAACTCTGACAAAGAGAATTTTATGTCCTGAACAAGTGCCCCTTATGTACCCAGATAACAAAATGAACTGCTTAAGTCAAAGATGGAGCTTAGTTGAGAAGGTTGGCCCAATAGGGGACACAGGTCTGAATGTGCCGGCGGGAATTTTTTATAAATGGTAATGAGACTATCTGTGGCGATATCCAAGGAGAAGATGAGGTTCCAAGTCACAGTATGGGCGTGTCAGATCCTTTTTGATGCTGTGTCGCTCCTGTGCCTTGCCCTCTTGGAATGCTGCAAAATACATATCAATTAGCAGTTGTTTTATTTGTCAATTCATAGAAATATCAACAAATATAACTAAATGCATTTGACTTATCTCTTTTACTACCTCGTTCAACACCAATCAGAACTTTCCGATTAAATCGTATCTTTTTTCTAAAGTACGCTTTTAAAATGATCAACATTTGTAAGTGAAACTATGACAGGAGATTTAATCAGCTATAATTGTCCAAACGGTTTATTCCGCGCTTTCCAGACACGCCCAGGTTGCGCCAGTATTATCTCTTTTACTACCTCTGTCAACACCAATCAGTACTTTACGATTAAATCTTTTTTTGTTTTTTCTTAAGAGCGCTTTTAAATTGATCAACATCTGTAAGTGAAACTATAGCACCTTTGTACAACCATTTACAGCAGGTTATACACAACCTAGACAAAAGCATTATTTTACAAAAGACTGTCCATTCTTAAAAAACACAGTGGATACGAACAAACCCAACCCATCCTTTGCATTATATATAAGGGACGGGAACATCACTTATCCAAAACGTTTTGTCCACCATTTCGTTTACACCAATACCAGGCGGCAAAATAGCTGAACAGTCTAAGTTGGTTTGCCGCGATAAAATGGTAACATCGTACAGTGACGCAGAGATGTTTTTGGCCAGAACTATTCTCTACTCATTGTTGATCATAACAATTTTATGAAGCCCTTCAATCAAGGGGAAGTCAGAGATAAACACAAACTGCACATCAAATTTGAATTCAAAGTCAAGTCTATACAGAATATCAAAAATAGCCTGCAATCTTATTGAATTTTAAACTGGGTTTTCTGGGTCCTCATACCAGGCCTATGGACTCGTCCCATACTCCTGATCAAAGTAAAATGGGGAAAGCTGATCACTCGGTCTTGCAGCATGTCCATGGGACGGGCAAAATAAAAAATATATCCCCAAACAAATCCCAAAATATTTTGGACATTTCATTCGACATAAGTACTGTAAAAAGGAATGACTGTAAGATACTGCATCCATACATGCACAACCAGTGCGACTTTCCAGACAGAGACACTGATGATAACTCTGCCTAGAAAATCAACCTTGCAACACGAAAAGGTAATTATTATTGTATATGCATCGCACAGGGACTAAGTACGGATGTATCGTGAATGTCTGGACGGGTGGATAGCACCACCATTTATTGGAGAATATTTTTGAAAAACTTTTTAAAAACTTTTACGTCCGCTATTTCGTTTACACAGATACCACGCAGTATCGGTGTAAACCAAATAACGTTTTGACGTTTCAAGTGGACCTAAACCAAAGAATTATCGTGTATTATTGGCGATTTCATTTTCCTTTTCAATATAAATGTTAACAATTGGCGATTTGCCAAGTTTCAAAAGATCACATCAACACTGTACAAATCACAGTGATTTACCAAGTAGAATTACTTCAAATTCGTGGATGGGGAAAAACCAACTTGGGTCCACCATGCTCGCAAAACGGGGCAACTGCATATTTCACTAGTGTCTACATTCAAAGCTTTCATTGAGTGCGTTTGAGTCGTTTATTTATTTATTTGTTTGTTGTCTCCATGACAAGCTTAAGAGTGCTAGGACAACTATTCACCCGCCTGGATCTTAACTTTCCGGCGTAACCAAGTAGGCCCAATGCCCTCACTTATATACGTTCATTCAGTTTTATTTTGTGAATGAATTCGTAGAAAAATATGTGATTTGATGTGATGTGACAAGTCGGGCCAGTGGGTGTGGGTGAACCCGCACTTAAGAAAAGCGCCATTTTTGGTAAAAAGTATAATCCAAAGAAACTCTAAAACGCTGGTGCCGTATTCTGAAAAACCTTCTGTAATTTTCATGGAGCGTGAAGAGGTATTAAAATGCAATGTAACTGTAATTGGCAGCACGTGGAATGTAAGAGAAGTCTGATTGTTTCCGCTGTAGCATGTTGCGTCCCCTTTTCAAGTGACTCCTACTGAAAGTATGCGAGTCAATTTTTTCTCAGACATTTCGTGTGAGAAGCCGGAGCTTCTTAAGAAGTCACCACCGATTACTTGACGGAAATAGGGGTTATTATAAAAAAAAAGTCAATGAACTGTCACGGCAAGAGAACTATAGGGTGGTGAATTCTGAAGAACGGCCCTGCGATAGGTTCTAGTTCCTCTGCAAAAGAAAGTCTCTGATAATACAGGCCGCACTTTTCTTGTAGAACACTGATGCCGTATCCCGTTCAAATTACCTGACGGGACTTCACAAAAGAAAGAGATTGCCAACTTTACTACATGGAATACGTTCGCTAAACGGAGTGAGGATCAACCTGCCTTGCGTCATGTTTCATAACCATATGGTTCCTGAAATTTTAGACACATTGGCCTTCTTCATGTTTCGACTTTGCCGCAGCCCAGTATCACATCTGACACAGTGTACAAAGAAAGAAAAAACATTTCCTTTGAGTTTAGACCTATCCTGGCCTCCAAGGTGCACAGGCATGGGGGCCCTGATAAGGCCGAGCTATCGTCTTTCCCTTTCATTCCTCAAAATATGTCACTCTAGTTAACACTGTTCTCTAGATAAATCGAACATTCAATTTCGTTTCTCCCAGCACTGTATCAGAAAGTCCTGTGCAGTTCTGACCCATCCTTTTCTTCCCAGTAAATCCCTTATTAGGCTTGTCAAACTTAACATCCATGCCACACGCTCTCATGTGCTTCTTCTGAGCGCCGACCTTCCTCTGACGAGTTTAAGCCATGACACTCGAATGAACCTTCCGAACAACCATGGATCCCGGTATTATGGGTCCATGCAGCAACAAACAAAACTCACAGAGACAAAACGAAAACGCACTCACACCCAAGCATTCAAGTTCAAAACATGACGAAACAGCATTCAAACTCTCATCCCACAAACTCCCAAAGAAATGTACGGGCCATTTAATGTCAGCTTTGCTAAAGGAAATAAAACGAATTATAAAACAGCACGTACCCAGCGGCCCAGCGGCAGAAAACCATGCACCTGCAGGTGTACAGGCAAATGCGGTTCTCCTCTGCGACTGAGAGCTCTTTGTCCTTGCATGAATAATAATAATAATAATTTTATTAAAACCCCCGAGGTTCGGGGAAAATGACAATACACAAAAATCAGTTCACAGTACATAAATACAAATAATTAACCCATATGCAATTAAATTATATAATTATACACATAATTTACAATAAACCGAATAAAACAGTGAGGCAAATAATATTCAGTACAGGTAAGAATCCACAAACTAAAAAGAAATAAATAACGACTGCTGAGCACTAATCTCGGGTGACTGTAGCCACTGCAGCTGGGTCTGGCGGCCAGAGGTGGACACTGCACGGAGAGACCGTAGTCGCTCCGTGCAGTGGACAGCACCGGCAGCCAGAGCCAGATACCACAAGCCAAAGTCGAAGTTAAAAAAAAAAAAAAAAAAAAAAAAAAAAAAAAAAAAAAACTTATACTTTTCATACATAAAACGTTAAAATATGAATAAATAAGTATGAATTCACGAGGCCCAAATCTGTTTAGAAAGCTCGAGTCAACAGGCGTACAAGAGAATGTTCTATAGACCAGGGTTTAACAAAGTTTTCCTCCATTAACAAAAATCTCAATGAGTCGACTACTCCATCCGAGTTCCTCACTGTTGATGAACAGGCATCTTGAGGAACAGGATTGTCAAATATTATATTAATAGGAGAAATACCGTAATTAATAATTCTGTCAACCAGAGAATGTGAGACACTGACCCCTTCAGTGATATATTTTGCTAAGAAATGGGAGCATAATTTTCTATAGGGAGAGTCCACTTTAAACACACGTGCCAGTAGTGACATCGTCTCTTTTTTAACCAAATCTTTCACAGGGGCAATATCTAGGGCAGACAATAACTTAGAATGATGAGATCGTATTCCAATTCCAAGAGATTTCTTAATAGTACCACCCTGTGTAGATTCCAGTTTCTGTATTTCAGATTTAGATAGATGTATCGAGTTCAGCCCATAAAGGAGACATGGGGCGCCAATACTTTTCCAAAGATGTGCTTTGACATCCGAGGTGAGACCTGGGTATGACATACCAACACTACTAAGGCCATACATAGCTCTGCGGGCAGATGCTACTCTTTTATCCACATGACTTGCAGCCTTCCCGTCACTAGAGAAGGAAACCCCAAGGCTTACTAGGCTGTCGACTGTTTCCAACGGATGACCACAAAGGAACCACCTAGGTTCTTGCATAAGACGACATTTGCCGAAAACAATGCATTTAGTTTTTTCCGGGCTAAATTTAAAACGCCACAGTTTGGCGTATTGTTCACAAATATGAATAAGAGCTTGCAAACCAGTAACGGTGGAACTAAATACAGTAATGTCGTCAGCATACGCGTACGAGTTATAAAGTTCACCACCAACCCGTAAACCTACATCAGCAGTTTGTAATTCCAATAATAGGTCATTAATAAAATAATTAAACAGGTGGGGAGAAACTATACTCCCTTGCCTGGTACCACGAGAACATTTAAATTCAGTACTGTATTTACCCTTCCATTTAACGACAGCATGCAGATTCTGGTACCACCTATATAAAAATATCCAGTGTGACGTAGGCAACTTAGCTATTAATTTATAAAACAGACCTGCATGCCAGATACTGTCGAAACATTTCATAGCATCAAGACTACATGCGTACACTGGAGAGCTGCCTTGATTGAAACACTGTACAATGTCATGAAGAAGGGCACAGCCCATATTAGCACCTCTCCCCTTCCTGAAACCAAATTGATTATCAGCAAAGTTGTCTTCTGGTATCAGAAACATTTCAAGAATCTTGGCATGGAAAGAGCTAAGCGTAATGGGCCTATAACTATTAGGGCTGTTAGGATTTAGACTACTTTTCTTGAGAACTGGGATCACAATACCCATCTGTAGTACCCGAGGGATAACGTTCCAAGTCATAATTGTAGAATACAAGGTAGATAAATGTTTACGAAGTACTTCAGAATTACCATTAGTGAGGTGTTCAGTAGAGATACCATCACAGCCTGGAGAAGTATTACTCTTCAACTTAAGAATGAATGAATTGACTTGGTCAGGGCTGATAGTGACATGTTCATAAACTCCCTGATTTTGAGAGAAGAAAGATTCAACCTTAGCGATGATGTCAAGCTGTTTGCTTGAGAAAGGTTCAGTGTCATTTACGACTTCAGAAAAGAACTCCATAAACTGCTCGGGTTGAACAGAAGAGCATGGGTACTTCTTTTTATGTATTTTAATGGCATTCCAAAAAGCACTCATTTTACGATCTCGGAAATACATATTAAGGGCCTCGTATCTACGGTCAATATGACCCTGTATGCGTTGTCTGGACAACCTACGGAACTCCTTTTTAAGATATTTCATAACCTCATAAACAGCACCTTTGTTAGGACGGCCGTTTTTTACCCATAAGTGCCACCAGAATCTTTTACGGTCCCTTAAAACACTCAGCTGAGGGCACCAGTACGACTTAGGGCGGTAGCGTCTACGCGGCACACATCCCGACTCCACAGCGGCCTCGTGCATAGCATTGTTAACCCTTTCTACATATTCATCAGTCATCTTGGTCACACAAGAATGCTCATTGACACATGACACATCCAGTAATGGCAAAGCTTCAAGTTTTTCAACAAGGATAGTGTTATACAGAGAAACAGACTCTGGTTTATTCCATTTGGGAAGGGGAGCAGATGTTATTCCATGGGGTTTACGGCGTGTTCCAGAGAACAAGTTAGATTTACTCACCGAAATATGCATTTCAAGATTAACTGGTAGGTGGTCACTGAGATTATTCTCATCTAGAGGGACTATTTTACATTTGACAATACTAGAAAAGTCATGCGAAGAACTGAAAATATGGTCAATCCAGGAGAAATGACCGTTACCATGTGAGAAATATGTATATGGCACGCACTGTTTGTACATTAAATCAAGTGCAACAAGGTCATTGTCAACCAAAAAGTCAAATAAAATTTTACTGTGTTGGTTATAACCCTTGTGCTTGTACCAAACTTTGTTAAGTTTCTCACCCATAGGAAGGGCAGCATTAAAGTCACCACATAACTTAATGGGGGCTAACATACCATATATATCAATAATAGATTGGATAACATCCAAGGTTTCAAGAAAATTATCAGTACTATCACGTTTGCCATCATAGAAAGGCATGTAAGCACATATAATAATCTGAACTGTACTGCCACTGGAATCAGAAACTTCGTTGACAATAATACGGTCAGATGGAGTTTTGATTTCCTGGAAGAACAAGTCTTTCTTATTTTTACACAGCATCGCAACACCGCCAAATGGACGGCCTCTATATTCAGGGTCTATGTCCTCCATTGCTGATTTACTAAAAACGGTAAAACTGTCCTTCTCAAATTTGTCACCAAGAGTGTCTTCAATAATAGTAAGCTCAGAAGGCTTAAGCCAAGTCTCAGATAAACATAAAAAGTCACACAAGCCAAAACGCTCTAAAATATAATCATAAGTTTGCTTAAAACCTTTACAATTAAAAGCCTCGCAGTGTATACTGATAGGCTCTAAAACAATATGGTCAAGACGAGAATCAGTGTCACTATCACTACTGGGATTATTTATATTATTGTTGTGACTAGTGCACCCACTCCCTTGGGGTTGGCCACTCTGATGGGTGCAAGCCATGGTGCTGCGGTAAGTGTCCTGGCACCCATGCATGGGGGTTGGTTGGTTGGTGCACAGCTGGCCATGCACTGTATTGTACGGGGACATGTGGCGCTGCTTGCCGGTACGGCTGGGCTTGTGACGGAGCGTAGTACACGGGCGCCTGCGGAGGGACCTGGTAGGTGTCTTGCGCGAATGCGGGGCCTTGTGCCTGCCTCGCGCTCCTTTGCTGCTGTAATATGGCTTGGCTACCTCGCAGTACTGGATGTGGCCTGGCATCAAGATTATGGGCATTCCGTTGTGGTTGTTGGGTTTTCGATTTCTGCTTCAGGCCGGCTTTTTGGGGACCACTTTTATGATACAGCCTAACCTTAACACCTTTTGGCCATGTTATAGTGTGAAGTGCTCTTTTAACCAAATTATGTGGCACACGCACTCTGTATGCTTTCCAACCTTGCCTGGAAGATAAATCAACGGGCTCTGAAATGGGATGGATTCCAACAGACTGCAGAAAGTCACTGACTTCCTGTCCAGTATGACTTAGGTCAAGACCACCAATGTACAGGTCTCTACCATCTCGTGATTTGGGCTCTGTAGAGTATTTATTGTCACGCAGATCTACATCTGCAGCTCGAAGAGTCACACTTGGACTGGTGGATGTGCTTGAATTTCCATGCTTTGGCTTGGTTGCAGCGTTTACATGTACTTGTTTAACACTCTTTCCTTGTAGACATCTACGTTTAGCTGGAGACTTTTTCAACAATTCTTTCTTTCTTTTCCCAAGCTTGTTTTGAAATGACCTTGCAAACACTGTATCGTTTTCTAGATTGTCACTTTCATCATTAGATGACAAGCTCGAGTCACTGTGAATGATCTGCTCGAACAGGAGACTATTATGCCTCTTATCCACAGCAGTATTATTAGATGCATGCTGCATAGGGCTGTTTGTGGGTTTCTCATTCTGTGTAGTTAATACCACTATCTGTGCTCTTAGGTGTTCATTCATTTCTTTCATTTCTGTTACCTCTCTTTGCAGAACCTCGTTCTCATCTTTCACTTCTTTTACATCCCTTTGCAAGGATTTTAACACTATATGCATGTCTGTGACTGTCAAAATGAGTTCCTGTAATTCACTAGCGGGACTCACCTCACTCCCTTCATTACTTATAGCGTTTTTTCCACAGATATCTACAGTCTCAGGTATACTACTGGAGTCCTGTCCATTGGAACTGTCCCCCTCTCGAGAGACAAAGATCTTTTCAACTTCCTTGGCAATGTTTTTGTTCATAAGGCTATAGCCGAGGTTACATATATCAGGAACTATCCTGTGTTTTACCTGTCTATTTATCACTCTCTTGTCTTTAAGATGCGGATGCATCTGTTGCAACTGATCGGCGAGTGATTTGTGCAGACTGCCAAGCAATTCCATACCCCTTGCTGAGAGAATATCCTGGATATCCTGGGTATTATATTGGTATATTTTATCCAGGTTTGTTGTAAACACCTTAGCAAAGTCTTTTTTGTCAATTTCCTTCAAGTCAGACAGACTTTGCAAAGTTTGTTGACTACTGTTAGGGTCCACGTCGGCCGCTATGGGCGCCGCGATGACAGTGGTTTGGTTAGCCATGTGACCGCTCCTGGTTACTCAACCGTATTACCGAGTACAGTCCTGCGACTGAAGCCCTCAGATATATAATGTCTATTTTTGAGGTAAAATGATGAAAATATGGCTCAGCAAAGTCTCTGATGTCTCAGTAAAATAATGGTGTGAGTTTTACCTCAGACTTCGGTAAAAATCCTGAGTTAAGCTATGTAATTTGTAGCGGTCCAAAATTATCGGCTGCACGCTTCAACCTCGGAGTGGCGATGTGTTGTACATTCACGTGCAAATTAATTACTGTATCTGCCCGACCAGCAGTAGATGGACAGTGATTGGCTGGAGTTACCGCCAGATTGGTAATGCTTTTGAAGGTAGCTGTGTCCGGCTGCAAACTTACTGGGTCAAATATCACGCGGCTTTTCTAATCACGCCAGAAGACGCACTCTAAATAATAAAACAAACAGCTTGACGGGTTTAATGGTTATAATGAGAAATATACACAATTAAACTGTCTAGACAGGTGTACATTAAATTGTTAGCCTGTCACCTGAACGGTAAGGTGCGATATATTTTATGTAACTGTCATCTGCCACCGCCAAAGAGTATCAATCTGTCAGGTTGGAAAACAGATTGAGAAGACTGTCGGAATTTGTTTAGTTTAAACATATTTATTTATACTGGATTACCCTATAGTACATGAAATGACTAATATAATGGGTTCTCCAGACATGGAGAAAACGCACAATATATATACAGTACATACAGGACATTACAAACTATGTTACCAGATCATTTGTAAAATGTAAAATATGAATGTCGTAATACACAAGTAAATCGGGGTAGTAATACCCAGTACATAATACATGGTAGAGATTACGACACAAGGCATATAACTATTCACTCACTGTTGACAGGGGAAATAGGAAAACAAAACCAATAACAGTACTTGGAGCAGGTATATAAAAAGATAAGTACATATATGATTACGTCACCAAGAGGTTATACATTATAATATTGACAAAAAGAAGCTTTTTCTGTTTACCCAGTAGGTCGCATTAAAGTTAAAAAACAAAACGTCTGCTTTCTGCTATATAATTTTGAACTGCATCGAATATTTGTATGTTCAGGATATCTGGTAATTCCCTGCTGCCAAAAAGGAAAATACGAAGCAGTCTTTCATTAGCGATATGGATTATCAAGTTAGGATGAACACCCGGAGCAATGAGCGGTATAGTAGTATCGAGCAGTTTTTTTCTAAAGGGGAGATATTTAGGACAAAAGAAGAAGAAATGAGAGATATCTTCAGTGAGGAAAGAGCAGGAGCAAATAGGACTTGGAATAACATTTACCTTACAGAGGTCAAAGTTAAGCCTAGAGAAGCCCAGTCGCAGCTGGGTCTGACAGATATTCAGGTAACGTTGACCATGGGAAAAGAAGGCAGGCACATCGTCCACGGCTAATAAGGTTGCCTTGAGTTTGGATTTAAAAATTTGAAGCGAAATGGAATTCCGAATATCTGAAGGAAGGTTTTTCCAAAGTTTGATGGTGTCGGGGAGGAAAGATTTGTCAAAACGTTGAGTTCTGCACTGGATGGTACGTAACGGACTGGAATGGTGCAGAGCTCGACCAATGTTAGTAGGCGGAAGGATGTTGGAGAGATAGGAAGGAGTAAGATTATGGGTCATTTTGTAAAGTAGGATCAATTTAAAGTATTTACGTCGGCGAGCGAGGGTAGGCCATCCGAGTTCGTGTAATAGTTTGATATGAGAAGTGTGTCTTAAAGCGCCAGTGCATATTTTGGCCGCCTCATACTGGACAGATTCAAGTAACTCTGTTAGGCCTTGCCCACAGTTATCATAAAGAACACATCCATATTCTAGGATGGGTCTTACCATGGAGAAGTACAGCCTGGCCAGGGCTTTTCGGGATAGTTTGAATTTAAACCTACGGAGAAGGGCAATGCGCTGGCTAGCTTTATTTACAATACGGGTTATGTGAGCATGCCAAGATAAATTACTGCTAAAAGTAATACCAAGGTGAGTGTGGAAATTAGCCTCGGGTATAGTTGACTGACCAAGCTGAACAGGTGGATGATGTGGTTTATTGATTTTGGCAGAGAAGACAACAGATAAAGATTTAGCAGCATTGAAAATGACTCTCCATGATTTTCCCCAAGTTTGAATATGAGCAAGATTGGTATTCAAATGTCGAGAAGATTCTGTTGGGTTTTGAACAATTTCGAGCAAGCTTGTGTCATCTGCGAAGAGTCTTACGTCGCAGGTAAGGTCGTCGACTAGATCGTTTACGTACACCAGAAACAAGAGTGTACCCAGTATGGATCCCTGGGGTACGCCAGCTTCAATAGGCAGCCATGAAGACGCTTGACCATGAATAATCACACGTTGAGAGCGATTTGATAAATAACTTTCAATCCATGACACGATATTATCAGCGATACCTAGTTGACGAAGTTTGAGTAGAAGGCCAGGATGCCAGACCTTGTCGAAGGCCTTAGATACGTCTAAAAAGACCATACGGGCTTCATTAGAGTGTTCAAGGCCCGCGTATATATTGTGAACAATATGTACAAGTTGATTTATGGTAGAATCGTCAGCCTTAAAGCCAGAATTTTTGGATGTGAGAAGGTCATTGTCGAATAAGTATTCATAGAGAGCATTAAAGATCAGTCGTTCGAAAACTTTGGACACGTTGCACAGTAAGGATACAGGACGATAGTTACTTTTTATCTGCTTATTAGACTTTTTAAACACAGGACATGTATTGGATTTCTTCCAAGTGTCTGGGAAATAGGAAAGGTTTAGAGAGAGTTTAAAGATTTTAGTCAGTGGTTTGCAAATAGACTCAGCCGTATTTTTAAGTAAGATGTTCCCAATATTGTCCGGACCAGACGCAGAGGTAAGCCTAAGGGAGGAGAGGATTCTTCTTACACTTTCTTCATCAAAGTTGATATCATATAAGCGTGCCTCTGTACGGAAAGTAAGTTGGGGCAGGGGTGGGGCGTCAATGTCGGGAACAGTTCTACATAGGCTTGCAAAGTATGCATTGAAAATGTCACACTTTTCTGTTATGCAAGACACAATTTTGTCATCATCGATGATCGGTGGGATATCTTCGTGGACTTTGCATCCTAGAATGGACTTCGAGAGGCTCCACCACTGCTTAGGATTAATATCATTTCCATCAAGTTGTCTGCGCAGTTTACAGAAGTATAAGCGAATAGATTGTCTAATTAAGTTGACTACTCTGTTCCGACACTTTTTGTACAGCTGAAAGAGCCTATCAATCTTAGTGTTAATACCATAGGTATAGGGGCGAGGGCTAAGAGATATCCTCTTAAAACGTTTCCATGCTCGATTTCTATGGCGAATATATTTTTTAATTTCTGAGGTTATCCATGGTTTGTCCCTAGGCCGGATAGTAACTTCCCTGTATGGGATGAATTCTCTGGCGGTGGATAAAAATAGGTCGGACCAATATGACACAACATCGTCGACCGTATCAAACACATCGTGACCAGTGTTCCATGGGGCGGAGGAGAGAGCAGCATTGAGGTCTGGGAAGTTCGCCTTTTTAAAGTTCCATACTGGCCTTTTAAAGGGTGTGTCCTTGTGATGGGAGAGCGAGAAAGAGCAGAATACCCCCACAGTGGTCAGAGTTAGAAATGGGAGCAAGAATACCACTATTTAGGACAAGTCCAGGTGAATCGGTAATAATTAGATCAAGTAGACTATTTGAAAATTCATTGGTTCTCGTGGGTTCATCAATAATTTGGAAAAGATTGTGTCGGGATACAAGGTTAACAAGAGATAAACCAAGCTCGCTGTCGGAATGTGCGGAGTTCCAGTCCTCACATCTGTCATTAAAGTCACCAGTGACTACAAGAATAAACGGATTGGATTCAATCGCAGTGGCGACAGAAGTGGCCAAAGATTCAAGAAAGACATCACGTACTTCGGCAGGCTGGCCAGGTGGACGATAGTAATTTCCTATTAATACTTTTCCACGGAGTGTGGAAATCTCTATCCAAATGCATTCACTGTAGTCGCTTTCTAGGTCAAAATGTCTCAGGCACGGAAGCGATGAGTTAACAAAAGTCATAACCCCACCGCCTCTACCTTCCAGGCGGTCTCTGCGGAAGGGTGGTTGGAAATTATCAATAAGCAGAAGTTGGTTAGGGTAGCTCTCATCAAGCCAAGTTTCAGATATATAGGGTGATTATATCTAAGTTTTCAGATTGGGCTAAAAGTTGAATTTCATCGATTTTACCGGCACTTTTTATGCTACGGACATTTGAGTGACAAAATTTGAGCTGTTTGTCAGAAAATGTTGTAGGGCCGGGATGCGGGTGGACATCAATAGCATGAAAAAAGAAATTACATAGAAGCGAAAGGATGTGTTGGAAACAAAGGAATCCGTTAAAAAGAATGTTTGCAAACAAAAGTGCAAGTAAGCAGACGGAAATAGTTATTTGAAAGTCAACAGTTGAGTCAAATTGGAGGGAGACTTTGACGGAAATTGACTTGTTGAAGAAAAGACCAATGGCCATTCTATACAAAGCAAGACTAATACCCATCGTAATACAGAAGAGAAGGGTCGGGCATGTGGCCACTTGAGTATTTCTGTAATGGTAGAGTAAAGGATATATCACTCAGGGCCAAATATGTTAAACCTTTGTACAGGAAAGCGAGAAGTACAGAAACAGTGTGACAGATTATATAGGCTATTTGTATGTGAAGGTGATGCTTAAACGAGTATATACAAAAAGTTGTCCAGCTGACAGAGATCAAGATGTGTAACATAGTGACATGACATAGAACAATGAGAATAAATGACAGAATACATAAACAGAAAAACAGAAAAGAAACAGAGAGCATGTTACATAAAAAGGAAAATCGGGTCTGACCATACAATGTAGAAAGAATTATGCTACAAAGCATGTGTTTAACATGCTGTAACAAGAAGACTGGATGTGGAAATGAGGTAATCAAAAAAACGAAGACTGCTAGTTGTAGTTAGTTTAGTTTCAAATAATATGTTAAAGATTCAAAGTTCGGAAAAGTTACTGATTAATTCACATACTACAAAATGCAAGTCAACGAGCCTGTCCTTACAGAAGAGTTTGGGATAACGATGATGGTTCGTGTGTTTCTAAGATACGCTACAAGCGTATTACCGGCATATCAGAGAGCATGAGTAACTGAACGGCTTTGTTGTTGCATTAGAATAGAAGGCAATACTATATAACTGCAGTATTCTCATAACATGCGAAGTATACAATAATACACCACTAGTCAATGTGTGCTGATAACATGGTATTGGAAAGTGGCAAGCTGTGCTTAGCATAACGACACTTGTTGTTACATTATGATAATGCAAACAGAGCTAAATACCATTATCCAAGGAAAAAAAGGTGAAATTGTACAGCCGTCAAATTGTCACCATGAAGAGGTTACAAATAAATGACAATACCATAACACTGCAATATTAACATAATACAGCAAAACCTCTCCAACCGAGCAACTCCGCACACCGAACTCCCCCCCCCCCCGTCTTAAACACACACTCGCAATGTGAGCAAACCTCCCCACACCGTACACTTCACCATACTGAACACTTTCTTTCCGGTCCCAAGGGTGCCCGGTATAGGAAGGCCCTACAGCACATGAATACACTGTGATACGACGCCCCCACTAACCATAAAATGCTAATGTCATGTAGTACCGGCATATGGCAAAACGTGGTTGGCACGAAGAAATTTTAGAATCATTATACCGCAAGGACACGTGAGATAAACATGTTACATAATTCCACGGCGCAATGGGTGGGAGGTGGAAAGAGGAAGTGTCAAGGGAGATATACATTTTTTGCAATAATATGATAATACAAGACAACATAATTTAAGAGATCTCAAACAAGTTCAGTGATACAGTCGAGCTAATAATTGCACAATACACAACTGTAAATGTAAACAGTATGCTCGGGGAATGAAGAAAAAAGTGAAGAGTGAAGTACATGTATATCAGATGAGCATCACTTTCGATAATAGAAAGCCTTGTTGGACTAGTCTGCTTACATCAGGTAATAAAGTATAAATGGTAATATTAGAAATCAAGATACGTGATGTATTTGTATTAACAAACTGGATGTGTTAACAATTGCACGTCTGCAGATATAAAGTATATAGTATGCACGTGAGAATTCTGAAATAGTTCTCGAAATATACATTTAAATGTACTAAAATTTGCATGAACTACTGGGTGTTCTCGTATCTGCCAGGGTCACGGAAATTGAAAGCTCAGCAGGCAATAATTGGTCTTTATGCAGAGATAGCCAATCAGCAATGCGAACTTCCACTCGTTTATATAAGGGTGTTCTTTATATGATCTACTTCTGGTAAGGCCACGTACTGTTGACTCAAGTGGGGGGAGCTATAGATTTGTGTTGCGTCTATAGGAAATAACCACAGCTGAAAACAAGCTGCCTGAAAATAAACAACAAGCACGTTGAATACATAAAAATACTGTATTCAAGGGAATATAGGCCTATTAACCAGTTTGACACCATTTGGAAGTGTTATATCTACTCTCTGTTTACATGGGAAAATAAACTGCTTCTGATTTGTCGATGTCTATTTTAAATAGTTCCCTGCGTAAGTTTTAAATGTTCACTAATGCCCGGTTGCACATGTCCGGGTCTTGTAACCCGGAGTTAAATTGATAATCTGGAGCTACCTGAGTCTGGGTTATGAAGCCATTGATCCAGAGTCAAATTCGTTTGCACTTGTCAAGATCAAGTCAGGGTCTGGTGACTCCAGGTTACACTGTTGTGTCTTGAGTGTGTATGCCTGTTTTGCATAGATTCTATTGTGATGTAGCTTTATTCCAGTCTGCCCACTTCTTTTTCCTTCCCCTGCATGGTTGTGTGTGAAGGCAAATAGAGGGTCACGCCATCAGAACGGGCGAAGAACGTTAAAAAAAAAAGACTAAAAAACCTGCTCATTTCTTATGTGAACAAATGAATTCTAAAATTAGTAGAGGCGGATAAATATTGTGGAAAGTAAAAATAAATGTTAGGCTAAGGTCCAGAAGAGGGAAAGCCTCGAAAAAAAAATTAGCAACAATTTCAAAGCAAATGTGGAGATGAGGGATAGCAATCGACCAAACATGCATGGGGAAATTTGAAAGATAAAATTGCTCAGTAGAAAAGATCCCCGAAGACAACTGGTGGAGGTGCCACTCCAAAGCGAATATTCAGTAAAGCCAGTGTCCCTCAATTCAGTCATCCCTCAATTTAAGTCACTTTTCAATGCGACAGATTTTTCATTAATTATCGGCATTCTTGAAGAATTGCGGACATTGAAGACATTTATGCACAGTTTTTGTCTTGTATATTATAGTTTACCTATCTTATTTTGTTGCATAGAATTTGTTATTATAAAATAATTGAGGAAATAAAAAGATGATTTTGTTCTGCCTTGACCAGTAAACATGGAGGAAAATTTCGAATATATGAATGCCTCCATTTCCTCGAACTAGGAGATTGTTCATCCAGCTTTCGAAGGTGTTTGGGCACAAAAGTGTAATAACATTTATCGTGATGGTAAACACTATTTATTGGTACAGATGAATGAAGTAGGTACTGATGAAACTTTTAATATATGTATTCCATGCATGGGTGATGAATTTGTTGTGTTGTGCATGAAAATATCGTTTTGTGGCATCTGCTTGTTTATTTATTTATTTATTTATTTATTTATTTATTTATTATTTTACCAGGGTTACTGGCTCAGTGCCGCAGCTCTGATCTCCCGCCAGGCCCTGGATGATACAATGGGTTGTTGAAAACATGAGGCATGATGAACATATAAATTACATAATAATACATAAATTATTAAAACAAGATAAAATATAAAACTCTCAATAAAAATGAAAGATACGTCGAAACACAAGTGGCGGACAGAGTCCAAAATAGGCAGGATAATACAAACAAAATTAGAGCATACATATAGTTGTTGGAGGGTAGCACCACGATTTAAACAAATTTATATTTGGAGCACTCCTTAACCGGTAAGGGAGGGAGTTCCATTTAGTGGCGCCCCTGTTGGATATCCTGCTCTTGCCGACATTGAGCTTACACAGGGGAACAAAGAGGGCATTGGTTGATGTGGACCTAGTTACATGAGGATTTACCTCAGAGCTATCTATAGATTTGGAAGAAATATAGCCTGGGAGTAGGTTGTTTACTGCTTTGAACATAAAAACATCAGTATGAAAATCTCGTCTTTTTTGGAGGGTAAGGGTTTTAGTGGTATAATGAAGATCCGAAACATGTGTACGTCTATGAGATTTTGTAACAATCCGGAGGGCACGATTTTGTAAAATTTGGAGTTTCTGCTTTAGGCGGCAAGAGCAGGAGTCCCATACTATATCACAATAATCAAAATATGGTAGTATTAATGACTTATAAAACATCAAGCTAGTCTTGGCAGATAGGAACTTCCTTGTCCTTCCCAGAGCAGATAACCGGCAATTTACCTTTTTACAAATATAATCAATGTGCGCTGAGAAGGACAAGGAAGAGTCAAGCAATACACCCAAATATTTAAAAGTTGACACTTGCTCGATGATATCACCGT
The DNA here is from genome assembly GCA_964020975.1 of Hermodice carunculata. Lineage (NCBI taxonomy): Eukaryota > Metazoa > Annelida > Polychaeta > Eunicida > Amphinomidae > Hermodice > Hermodice carunculata. The sequence goes on along the minus strand of OZ026623.1, from coordinate 14,011,366 downwards.
CGCAATGTATGTTGAGTTGGGGTACCTTTTTGAGCCGCTGAGGAGTGCCGAAAGTCATGACTTTGGTTTTCTTTGTATTTAAAGTTAGCTTATTTGCCTTGAACCAGTAGGATACGTTTTGCATCTCAGCATTAAGTGTTTCGTCATTCTCCTTGCCTTCGGCAGTGGGCTCTGTGGTGCCATACCAGGAAACAGCTCTTTTTCCCTCATATATACGTACGTACGTGTGTGTGTGTGTAAAATCATGGGACCCAGCAGTTATTCTGCTGGCTGCTCCTATATGCAACAGACGATCAACCAAATCAAATTTATGCAACTAGTCAATATACTCTTCCACGGTACAGTAAAACCCCCACTAACAGCAAAGTGATGTGTACATACACTGGAAAGTCGGTGTAACTTTAGCTTTTAATCCTGGCTGTACCCTGAGTTAAATTGTGGGGTTAAATTCAATAGGGCTTCAGTTTAACCCAGACATGTGCAAGTGAGTATACCTATTTGACAGGGCTTGACTCCAGAGTCACCGTAATCCCGACATGATCTGGACATGTGCAACCGGGCATTAGTCTGCCTCTGAAGGCAAACGTTTTACGGCCTCTGGATAGGAAGAACACTTAATATGATCGGCTCTTCTTTAGGAATGGGTTTGTGTCATAAAAAGTAAAGGCCATTTATTGCCTCCTAATCAGGCTTGATGGCACTTTGACTGTCTCAGACTCAGTGAATACAAAGCCTCTTTGTTTTTAACCAGAGACATGCATGTCTCAATCCATCTCCCTGTATTTGCGAATAGTGGGAGGCATCAAAGTTTGAAGTCCAGTGCTGCCACTGCCTAATTACAAAAAAGTATCCAATTTAACTTTTAGAAAGTATAAATTTTCAGGAAAAAAAGTATAACAAAGTATGAATATGAAGCAACTCACGGGTATTGCAACAAAATTACACCGTAACAAGAGAGGTATGTGAACAGCTCATGCTCAGCTGACCCAGAGATTCATCACATTTGTGGGTCTGTAAACTTGGGATAGGATCAAGGTCACCCCGTACTCAGTAAGCCTGACTTATAAGGAAGAACACTAACATGAGCAACATCAAAGTCCCAGTTCAAATACTTCTCAAGTTATAGCACTGAAGAGTAAAATAAATGCACGTTGCACTGTGACCTAAGAAATAAGATCAAAGTCACTCATGTACTCTCTGAGCATGACCTTTATAGAAAAATATTACCATGTGCAACATCTAGGTCCCAGCTTACTCAAAATAGATCTTAAGTTATCAAGTGAACAGTAAATTTCATAGCAGTTGTCTAGTGACCTTGGGTCACTCATGTACTGTCTGAGTGTGGCCCTCAAAGAGGGTATCCCATGACCCTGTAAAACATGAAAGTAGAACAAATAGTTCTCAAGTTATCATCTGAAGAGTTAAATAAACTTAAGTGACCCTGTGACCTTGACAATAAAGTCAACGTCACCCATGTACTGTGTAACTCTGGCTGTCATGCCCTCAAATCTTCCTATGCAATTTTGAATCAATTGGCCAAGTGGTTTTGCAGGCCAAAAATGAACCAAAAACTCATAAAAAATCCAAAAATCACTGGAGCGCGACCATTGAACAAACTTAGCGGATACCCACCCAGGGTACATCCCCACCGAGTTTGACGTGAATATGATGAGTGGTTTTGGAGAAAAAGTCCAAAATGTAAATCACCATTGCAATCCCCATTCACCTACTACACAGCAATCAGTAGCACTGTATGCATTAACCAATAATTAAGTACCCGAATTGAAATATTCAGGGATTCATAGTGCGAAGTTCTCACACGAAGATTGTCGCTTTGAAAACTTGACAAGTTTGTTAATTCTACGCCCCATATATAATGTATCAATTACACTTCCTGTTTGTTCCCAAGGCACAATATTGCCTGGGTGACTAAACTCACAGCCAGCCTCTTTGACTACATAATTTCAACAAGGCAGATCTTTCTTACCACTACTTAATCATCTATATGAAACGTATGTAAAATAGACTTTGCATGCTTCACACATTTCTGATGTGCATGATTTGTCTATAATTTGAAAACGCTCATTGGCTGCAAGTTCTCACATGTTAACGCTGACTTTCCCTCATACCTTTTGATTGCTGCATCATTTAGGTTGTCCTATTTTCTGGTCAACATTACTGCGCCAGACTCTAGAATAGATAGCACTATCACCAAACTTTCAAATGATCACACTGTGCTCTTACCTGAGATCACATCATTATTAAATAACAGCGGACTTGGCCTGATGAAACTCAAGATGCACACAGATGGCCCAAGCGTAAGCAGTCGGTTCTAAATGTCCCAATGCATAAGATTTTATACTCGTTCTTGAACACCTCAAATCACTGTAAAAATTATAAATCACTGGAAAATTAAAAAGAATTTTTAAAAAAATCTTTACAACAGCATCACCACCTTGTGAACACCTTTGTTTGGTCCTTCTAAAAGGAAAATTTCCACCAAGTTCCAGCATAATCTGAGTGATGGTTTTGGAGAAGTCAAAAACAGCAAAAACACATTTTTTACAAATATATATATATATATATATATATATATATATATATATATATATATATATATATATATATATATATATATATATATATATATATATATTTGAAAAATCACTGCACCATCTGTTGAACAAATTACGGTATAAGGTTCCCCAGAGGTATCCCTAAGCATTTTCGAAGCAATTAGCCAAGCAGTTTTGGAGAATTTTTTTTTTAAGATTTGCCCACCCACACACACACACACCCCACACTCCCATCCACCCTCCCATCCAAGAAGTTGGTATGGTCCCAGGGACATTCCCACCAAGTTTGAGGGAAATCTGGCCAGTGACTTTGGAGAAGAAGTCGAAATTTGGGAATTGTGGACACCGACAGATGGACGTGGATGCCTAACCACCACATAATCTCAGCTGACTGACAAGTCAGCTGAGCTAAAAATTACCCAAAGTTGCTTGTAATGAACAAAGAACAGACTTCCATACTGAGTTGTACCACTTAAAGTACATTTTTGACTGTGTCTGATTGGAACCAGGGCCTGGGCTATGCATCAGGTACCTCTTATCATCGTCCAGATCCTCATGATGTCCGACAGCAAAAAACATGCAAGGTACCCGTTACCCCCCCCCCCCCCCCCCCATGGGGGTATATTAGCCTTTCATATCATGGAATAGCCCTTCAGCAAAATTCAAGGGGTCTCCACTTCCTATATTTCCCTTTTCTTTGTTAATTTTGCAAAGGATAGCCAAAAAAATGACTCTCTTTCAGGTTGGGACCCTTTGAAAAAATCCCTAACAGAAATACTGACATGGATCCATGATTGTCACTCAATGGGAAGATGGTTCATAGTTTTTGCTAACTAGACACTCAGAAAGGCTGTAAGAATGCCTAGAACACTACCCGTAATATCTAAATGAATTCCAATCAAAAGTTCAAACATTTGCTCCCCCCCCCAAAAAAAAAAGAATAAAAAAATATTTCAGGGGGAAAAAAACATAAATGAAGTATAAAAAAGTAAAACAGTGAAAATATAGCATCATATTTTAAAAGAAGTATAAAGTGGCAGCACTGGAAGTTACTAATTATGTGTTTTTAAATCCTGTGTAAAAGCGCTCTCAGAGAGCCGTCCAACGATATCAAAATAATTTATCTTAAGTCTTTCTCCAGATATAACAATTTATGTGATTCCTAGACTACGAAGATCTATACCCGGTAATCAAAGCCATTAAACCTTAATTCTTATTTCGTATAGACTTTTCCTGTTAGTCTTTCAACAAAGACAGAATCAGCATCCGAAATAAGTATTATGACATTTCTCATATATGACGCCCATCTTGTCCGTAATGGAGTTTGTGTGGAATAAATTGGCATAATGTAAAGGGCGGGGGGGAGTAAGGTGTTTTCCAGACTGGCGTACTGGGCATTTTTGTTTGCCCTACATACGTACTGAAAGCCTTTTTAATATCCGTTCTCTGTACCAACCATTATTTGTGCATTAAAAAAAATCCGTACGTTGCACTAGGGTAAAATTATGACTTGTGCCAGCGTAGGAGGGGGGGAGGGGCGTAGTTCGGGTGCACGGTTGGCAGAGCGGTAAGACGCCCGCCTTTCCCCTCTGCCACCCGGGTTCGATTCTCGTCCTGGGAAGCATGTAGAGAAAGTTCCTACCACTTTAACCGTCCACGGTGGTTTTCTCCGAGTTCTTCGGTTTGCTCCGCCACAGACAAGGTAGGAAGTATACGCCAACATCTGTGCCATGGAGAGTGACTCGATAAGTCAATGATTGACTTCTTTCGCAATCCATATAAACAAATGTGTCAATACTATACTTACTCCCTCCTATACAAGCATGATTTGGATCATGAATCAAAAAGATATATGTCTCTAACACTAGTATGCCGAATATGTTTGGTTTTTGTCGATGTACCACTTTCATGCTGAGTTTAAATGCAATCACTTCCAACATAATGTACAGTTGTTTTCAAAACTGACATAGAATATCGGATTCCTTTCGTAATGATCATGAATCCCAAAACTGAGACGTGAGAAAAACAAGAGAGCTGTGTGAACAGCCCATGCTCAGGTGACCTACAGATTCATCACATTTGTGGCTCTGTGAACTTAGAACAGGACAAAATATGTAAACCCTTATCAAAGATACATCCCTACCAAGTTTGACACAAATGTGGCCGAAATTATTTAAGTTATAGCCATTACAAGAAATTTCCACGTTAAACTTTCCTGTAAAAACTTTTTAAAAAATCCCCCCCCCAAAAATAAAATAAAAATATATACAAAATAATAAATCACTGGAGCGTGACCATTTGGACACACCTGATAGAGACCCACCCAAGTTACATTGCCACCAAGTGTGAAGTCGATCTGACTGACAGTTTCTTCGAATAAAAGGTAAAAAATACAATTAATTGCAGCGCCATATGGTGAACAAATTCAGAAACAGGAGTCTCTAGGAGTGTCCCTGTGTGATATTAAAGCAGTCGAGTGAAGATTTTTTAATATTTGCACCTAAAAGAACAAAAATACAAAATCATAAAATTACCAAAATCACTGGAGCGTGACAATTTGAACAAAGCTGGTAGAGATCCACCCAAAGTGCAGTGCCATCAAGTTTGAAGTGAATCTGACAGACGGTTTTGAAGAAGTCGAAAATGTGAATTAGCATCAGAATGCCTATTGACTTACATAGTAATCAATAAGAAAGGTGCATTTACCGACAAGTACCCGAATTGAAAAAATCGTTAAAATTCAGGAATTTACAGCAGTGCCACCTGAGCTAAAAATGGAAAAAATATTTTTTCAATGAAGAACAAAACCAAGACTTAGAGCTGTTATCTGTTTCATTTACTCCCTCAGATATTGGACTTACACACATAATACATATACTGGCCATTTTTTTTCGAAGAAAATCCATGTCTTCTATGCAACACTAAATACAAATTATGAAAAAATACTTGAAATGTGGAATCAAGAGTTCCAATCTATTTTCGTTAATAGTTGTTGAGTATTAGGTAACATTTTGCTGTGAATCGTAAAACCAAAGTAAGTGGGTATACGCGGATTTTACACGGACTAACCAGGTTCCAAATTAATGGAAAAATTACTTTCATTAAAATACATTTTCCGTTTTAAAATAAAGATGATCCTTGATTGCCAAATTTCACAGCCATGGCACATTTAAAATGTGACAAGAAATTCCAATGTAAATCCTGTTGCTGTGATAGAAACACAGTTCATAGGATCAAACTGCCCTGAATTATAATCAAGGTACTAGATTCCTGTCCCTTGTGAAAAGACCTTTCATTCAAGTACCAGCATGCCTAAAATTCCAGAGAAAATAATGGTCCAGGTCAACAGCTTTCCTCTGCGCACTGCAGGTGTATTGCGGGCGAAGGGCGTGGAGGAAAGCTGTTGACTCAATCCAAAACTTGGCAGTGAAAAGGTCACTGTAAATTTATACAGGCTACCTAGCAGGAGTGTTATCTGTTTGTCCTGACACTAACATTATAATTGTGAATAGAACTGACACGGAATTTATGATTTTGAATCGGGCATTGATATTGTTTCATATGTTGAAATGTTTGGCCTGTTGGACATCTTTGTATATTCTATACCGAGTATAGGCGTGAAGAAAATTTACTTCTTCACAACAGATGAAATTTGGTGGAGGAAAATTGAAAGAATTGTTGGCCCATGGGTAGATTTATTGTTTTGCATGTTGTAAAAGAGACCGCAGAATGCGTGCCTGAGGACATACATACCGATGGCGAAAACGCAAAACCTCCTCAGTGAAAAAAATACGATTTCCAGTTTCCAATGCACGATTCTTCCTTTCCTTAAGATCGATGTTTCGTGACTATTCCGAAATCCGAATTCCCGTTTTAGTCATAACAGCAGCCACATGTCGAAAACTCCTATCTGCAGTGCTCTGAATTTCTAAAGCGCAAAACCTCCAATGTGCATCGGATAAATCAGTGTCAAAGTGTGTCACTTCAAACACTCTCAAAGTAAATCGTATATAGTTAACCTGTCGAATCTTGTTATTTGATCTAACCATAAAGCAAGATACAAACAGAAGGTGGTGTTTGGTAACAGAAATAAACATTTAATAACAGCGGAAAGTCAAATTGATGATAAAATTTACAAGCTGTTGGTAAAATATTGTATTATTGCTCATACTAGGCCTAAAAGTGTCTGGAAGTGCTCAAACGCTCACAACAATTATATTTGCACTTGGTTTTTATACAAACGTTGAAAATGACCTCGTTTTTTTTTTACAAGAAATAACCAAAGTTACACAAATGCATGGGTCCCTAAGATTAAAATGCACTTCATCCCTGGTGAGATATAGTAGAGCAGCTAAATTTTCAAAAAGGCTTATTAAAATTTATTTTCAGTTTTTGTTCAACCGGAAAAATACCTGGCTGGATTTGGTATCAATCAAAAGATAAGAATCTGAAGTTTAAAGTTAGGTAGGGTGTATTATCAATTTCATGTTCAATTTGTATTTATTTTGGTTACCATTTCAACGAAATTAAGTTTTTCATGAGATGAAGGGAAAAACGCCTTATAAAGCATAACTTAACACACATACACAACTTTACATTAGCATACCTACCATACAAGCGTTTCATAAGAGACCACTTCGAGGTAGTAAGTGTCAAAAGTTGGTTGTCATGCCAACAGAATATTTGTAAAAATCACTTAAATTTGCAGTTAAACATTAGAAAGTTATTTACAGTTTTAATTATCAGGAATAGTTTTCTTCACATTTGATGTTAAAATGTAAAAAGAGTCTTTCTGCACTAACAATGAGGTCAATTGAGGGATGAAAGAGTGTTTTGGGTCGCCTAGAAACGTTCTTTCAAATGTATAGATAACTGAAAATGAGTAGATTTTTGTGGATATGGAAATTTTATGGCTAGCGCTGCGCGTTGCTGAGAAATGATACATGTTACTATATAGTTTTACTTTCCTCAGAAATGGGGGGTTTCAATAAAGAAATAATAATAATGATAATATGAAACCAGCTGATGTGTCATACTCTCTAAGAACGTGCAACAAAAGTGGAGCTGATGTTAGCAGCCCCTGTGCCACCAGAGTAATTATTCCTCCCATTAGATCCACATTTACTGCCGGCTTCTTGCCCTCTGCATGCTGAGAAGCAATGTACGTTCTCGCATTTGGAACAATACCAGGTATTCATAGGTAAGTGGTCATGTGTTGCCCGCTATCCTGCAACAAGGTACTTGCAAGGAAGGAGGGCACATTCATGTATTCAGCAGGGCAAAATGTGTTTTTGTAATAAAAGAAGCAATCTGAGAAGGCAAAGCTGTGGAGAACTACTGAGTTATATATTATTCTTAGGATATCCTTAGGAGGACAGTTTTTCAATATGTTCATGAACACACTGAAAAACCGACATATCAATGATCTTTGATATGTCGGATGAAAACTTTGCTAATGTGTTCCAGATGTTTGTCAAATTGCATGCCTAGTAAAAATTTAAAACATTCTTGTGTTGTTTATTTTGTATGTCAGGGATCGTTACTCTCTTTTGTGCATATTGGGGACACGTGTTTTGTTTTTCTTTAGGGATAATTTGTTGAATTTCATCCATTTATTTATTTTTTGTACTTCGTTATTTATGTTCAAAGTTTCTGCATAAATCAAATTGTCCTCGCTGACTCTAGTGTAGACATTGATTATGACTTTTTAAATCTAAATCTGCTCTTCACATTCATAACAGACTGTGGTTTTTAAACCGTTCGCTTCAAAATCTGGTTATATTAAAACTGGCATTTCTGCTGCTTGTTTGTGAAGTTTACTTCCTCAGATGGTAGACTTACGCTACTCGCATTAGGTACTTGAACAGATAAGCGGCATTTCTCACGCTCAGGTGATAGACGCAGGCTACTCACAAGTACTACAGCAGATTAGCGGTATTTCAGGCGTCATGCATTTGAATAACTTGCGTACGCGCCGCTACAAAAATCCGCATTTTTTTTTCTGACAGTATCTGACATTCTAGCATAGCCTACATATTTAATGCATTTACCAGGTTTGAAAATAAATGATTCAAATTGTGGACAGCAGCAAACATAGTCAGTTTCAGGCTGTTGATCTCAAATACTAGTATTCATTCTAATTTGAAGTCATCAAATTTTATTGATTGTGTGAATTCAGAATTAGAATAACAGGTCCATTTGCACTGGCAGCCGATAACGAAAGTATGTTGAAGGCAATTTTTCATTATCGGGCTGATTATAAGGAAATCTAGATAAGATGAGAAATCTTGCTTGATGCGACCAGGTTGTGTATACCTGAAAAGTATGACCACATTTAGAATTATGATTCAATTTATTACAACACATTTATATTCTACATCTTCATTCATTTTTAGTTTGAAAAAAATTATGGACATATATGTGCCGTACACTTAAAATCCAGATGCTCTAATATGACTGATGACAATCTTTCTACCATGAATAAAACTAACCTGCTGAAAGCTAGATCGTCAAATACAAAAACCATTGACTATAAGAACTTTCAATTTTTCGTTGTTTGAAACATTTTTAAAATAAGTAGCTTACATGGGGTGGTAGGATTATATAATTCTATACTTAAATACGCCCTACATAATTTCATCATTTTCCCCTTTCGTCACATCTACGTAACCCGCCAACCATAAATTTTATATTCAGTACGTTCCTTGTTTTTGAAATACTGTTCTTCCTGAATTGCGGAGGAGTCTTCAGGTTTCTTCAACCCGCAGGTTTGTGTTGTATTTCCCTATTGCATTGGCACACCGTGATCATATAATGTGTACTCTACAGGCTGAATCATATGAACAGCTTATCAAGCTCGTTTCTTGACTTGAAGCTTACCCATTTATCACCCGTGACCGCATCCTGATCAGGACAAGAAACCCGTGCAACAGATGACATACGTGTTTGAAGTGATAAAAAAGCAGACGACTCCATCGGGGAGGTTCATGGCGGGTTTCCGCAGACTCCAGCAACATCGCAAGAGCATTCGCATGAAGGTGACTCTAAATTGTCTGCTCATGGTGGCAAACAGAAGATAATTTACACTACTGTTCATGATGATTGCTGGTTCACACATGTTTCCGGATCGCTGGTACATGTATTCGCTGCTGTGGCGACCCAGACCTGGCCAAGCTGCCAAAACATCTTGAGGTAACTCAACAAATGCATAAAGCAGTGCTAAAATCATGAACATGGTTGTTATTTTGCGATCTTCCTTGTGTTTAGGGTCACATCCGTGACCCTGCATTGCTGTTCATAATTTGCGGGCACGGAAGATTCCTTTCAGGGTGTTAACAATAAAACAAAAATAAATATTGCCGGAATTATTTTGCATGCACCCCGACATGCCCAAAGGATCACAGTGAACATGCTTGGCTTTGGTTACGGGCATGCATGTGATTTTTGTACAATAATGTCATAAGCCCAATATGTGGAAGCACAATAGATGTAACCCCCAACATAGACAACAACTGCTACTGTTGCCCTGTGGACACTGCATAAGTAAGATGCCTTAAAGGGCCAACACACTCCTATGTATTGGAAGATGGCAATTGAAACTACAAGCCATAAGGATATGCTGTGGGTTGTGGCGCATGACGTCGTCATTCCCACCATAAGTCTCGCCAGGTTTGTAGTCCACCTCTTTATACTGTACAGATTATTATAATACAGGTATGTATACGATCATTACTACCAGGTCAGCGAGCCATAGTCAAAATAAACTTGATTGGGCCCAGACTTGAGTTTTCTTGTCAGTACGCCACTGTTGACAAGATTCAGTATAATTCCAATACAGCATACCCTTCCCGTAACATATACATGGACAGAGTTGTATGCATCAGAAATTATTTCCCGCAAACGATTTTTGTACGGGTTAGATTTGATCTTCATGTAATTCTCAAGTGTGTGGTTTCGAGTAAACATATCTTTGGTAAATTCAGTCTCAGAGTGTGTTGATGAAAAAATACCGTGTTCTCAGATGCCATAATGAAAACTGGCCAAGTTTTTAGACAGCAGACAAGAAACAGCGGATGCCAATTGTATCCTGCACAGCTAGAATTCCCAGATAGGGTCTTCCAGTGGTGACATAACTCTAACCACAATTTGTACTGGCCACCACTGCTGATTTTTTTGGGAAAATCATCATTTTTAAAGTACTAACTAAGTAAAGTTCTAATTCAAAATTCTGAATCTGAAAACTTTTGTTTGATTTGACAATGTTGTATTGAAATGCGCTAAAATGAGCAAAATGTTGCAAAACGTACTTTATGGTTCACCCGACTGTACACCTTTAGAGAATATTCAACTCTCTGCAGTTCAAGATTTTATTACTCTTGTAATTGCTTCTCAAGATCAGATATTGGATAACTGACACATAGTTTATATCATCTGCCAAGTAATCATTATTCAAAGCCATGCTGTACCCCTCTACGAGTATCTGTCTCTTGTCCAGCTGTGAATGGCTTCTTAGGATTTGCTGCTCTGTTAGTAAGGCAAGGAATGAGCTTGCCTGCATGACTTGGTAGCAGCTGTGCGTCTATTGATGTCTTGTTTACTTGTTGTCTTTTCTTTTCTCAGCTATGAATGGGCTCACTGTATTTAAATTGGATATTTATTAAAAATAAATAAATAAACATGTTGAAACCAAATATATGGATTGAATTCGGAATGACACCTCTATGTATCGTAAATATTCTACAGCAACATTTAACAGGTGTCCCTAATCAGCATAAATCAAAATTCTACAATGCTTCTTTTTCGTTGGATGTGCCTACTGCACAGACAGAAGAATTGAATCAGATACTGAACAGCACCTCTACCTACAACAGTGTTTGAGATAGTCAGCATGTGTATTTTTAAAATGACTAATTTGCGTAAATCTTAATTCTACAACTTTTGTCTCTTGTCCATTGGGTGCGCCTATATCACAAACCTGTGAAGTGAGCTTCTATATCGTTTACAGTTTTGCTTAACCTCGATATTCAAGTTGTTCAAGTTCCCCTATTTGCATAAAATGAAATTCTACAACTTAAGTTTGTAGTTCATTTGATGTTCCTGTGGAACAAACTTGTTGATTGAAGTTCAAGTAGCACCTACACACTCGACATTTAAACTGTCCAATGCTCAAATTAGCATAAATTTTTAAAATCTGCAATTTTGATTTGTGGTTCGTTTGATGTGCCTCTGGTTCAAACCTTGGACAATAGGAAATGCCCATATCCAGTATGCCAAATACCTATTCCTAAAAAGGATAGTTCCAAGAAGGTAGGTATGTGTTAATGCCATAATCAACACGACCCAGTTCATAATATTTAATCCAGTACAGTACTGGTTTTGGAGTTGCCCAGATAGGGGACTATGTTTATATGTAAGTCCACCAGCATCAAAGGAGCACCAAAAAGTGTTAGTTTTGTGACCACGGAACAGCCAGGTCTCGATCCAGCAACCTTCGATCAGCACCAACCACCTAGCTCAAAATGGAAAACGCACATATCCATACTATATAATAATTTGGGAGATACAATGCGCTTGAATTCAATTGCCCTTAATGGACATAATTTTGAACATCTTGACCATTCAATACACAGAATTTCACCATAAGATATGTTTTGGTAAATATTGTGTTTTTATTGTAGGGGTTTTTTTTGGGGGGGGGTAAATATTGTGTTTTTATGTAGAATGATACATGCACAACTCAACCGGGCAAAATTTATCATGTCAGAGAGAGAGAGAGAGAGAGAGAGAGAGAGAGAGAGAGAGAGAGAGAGAGAGAGAGAGAGGGGAGAGAGAGAGAGAGAGAGAGAGAGAGAGAGAGAGAGAGAGAGAGAGAGAGAGAGAGAGAAATAAGTAAATGAGATTTTCAAGTCTGTCTGGCATATACCTTCAAAGCTTGCATGAATTAAAATTCAGCCTTTTTGACGTTATGTCCATACGCTGTACCTGCAGCGGAACACGAAAGAATCGGCCTTAGATGGCTCTCATACTATAATAATTTTGAAGGTGGTCAGTATATAAATCGCCTTAGTACTGTCTTAATCGACATTAATTAAAAAACTTTTGCTTGTAACTTATTGGATGCACCTACGGCATGAACTTATGAATTGAAATTGATGTGACTATGATAGTCTGATAAAATTCAACATTTTCATTGTTTAATGGTCCCTTTGTAGCATAAATTTAAAAAATACCACTTTTGTTTGTGATTCATTAGATGGGACTTCAGCACAAGCCCGTGAAATAAAGTTGAAATGGCACCTCCACCTCTAATATATAAGCTTCGATGATATTCAACATTATTTATTGAAATTAAAGATTTATTTTTTCAAATGTCCCTAATAAACATAAATTGAAATTCAAACCAATGCATATAAAAGTGGACTGGGTAGGCCTACCTCTACTCTAGCTATACTATGGTAGCTTTAAAGATATTTAACATTTAAACTGTTCCATTTCCCCATTTAGCATAAAACAAAATTATACACCTTTTGTGTGTAGTTGGTTGGATGCTTTGACAACACAAACAAATGAAGTGAACTTGAAATGGCACATTTAACTATAATAGGTTTGGAGATACGGAAGTTTGATTATGGTCCATATTTTGCATACTTTTCAAACATGTTGACTGTTCCAAACCGGGTGCACAATTTCGTTGGTGTATCAATTGTTGTGCTTTGTGGCGTATTGGTGTAACAATTTCAGATAAAAACTCTGGACGAGATTTGGGTGTAGAGAAGGAAAGAAAAAAATTGTGAAAAAGCAGAATGTTGCACACATTCAGTATGATACACGGAGTTGGGCTGGATTGAGGACAAAAATGGGCGTGACACCGTAACTTGACCTCGTGTGACCGAAAGTAAAAAACATGGGCCTGGCGGACATCGAAGCTCAGGCATGGTAGCATCCTTTATGTGTGATTATTCGTACTTCCTATCGCGATTTTAGAATACACGTGATGACAAAGTGAACCAAATATGCATCCAAGATAGTTATAGAAAAACCCTTTGAACAGACAATGTGGTTGAACTTCAAAATTTAGAACAGGTATCAAGTTGACACCACCTCTTGTGACAGACTATTCCATTTATCAACTAAGTCTACTCTGTTGGAAAAAAAAATTAAAGTTGTTAGTCATTTCATGCTTCTTTGCTAACTTACAAGAGTAACCACGTGAAGTCCGATTTGGGTAGGTAAAATATCTCGATGGACCATTTTTACATAGACCATGTAACATTTGTAAGTCCCACAAGGGATGTGCTTCTTAGACTAAATAGCACTTCCCTGGTCCCACACATATCACTGAAATTTCTTCGATCCTCAAGAGTCTCTAAATGCATTTCTTTTGAAGAAAGTTTCAAGCAATGTCTCTGTACTGACTCAAGAGGAGCTAAACCTTTTCATGCCAGGGGTTCCAAACCTTGGCCCCGTACTTCAGCACTGGTCTTACTAAACTCTTATACAGTGTATCAATTTTATTATCAAGTCCTATGAAGCCTCTTTTTATCAACCCCAATCTCTGGTTAGCTTTGTTAACAACTTTTTGTAGTGGATGAATGTAAAAGATTATCATTTGTTAACACTCCCAAGTCTTTTTGCGGTTTTACGTGACTTAACCCTCACCGAAACTAACTGGCCGCCAATAGGCTGTCAACAGGCTGTCAACCCCTTTTGGAACCTATTTTGATGGCGGGCAACTGGGTGGCAACATAGTTTAATGGCAGTCAACAGGCTGGCACACTCTTTTATGCAAAACTATGGGTTGCCAATAGGCTGGCAACAGGCTGTCAATTAGCGGGCGATATATAAACTATTTGTAACACTAGCTGAAAACTGGCTGGCGACATGTGAACTTACAAAAATTAAAGAAACATGTGGCTTTTAGCTGGCTGGTTACACTTGGACTTTGAAAAATAAAAGAATACCATGTAAACGAAGTGGTAACTGACTTCCCAGCATCCTCTGTTCTTTTAGGAGGAAAAATGGCCACCATGCTGGATATAATTTTTGCGCTATTTGTCAATTTTTGTGAGAAGAGGGCTTTGCTGCTGAATCTTTAACGCAAAAGATGATTGAATAGATTCATGATAATGCTAAGGCAGCGTTTGTCACATTTTAAGTACTGTATATTATGTATTTTGTACGAATTCTTAAGTTATATCCTTTTCAAAAATTCTTTTCACTTCCAGCAGTTGACATATGCCTCGTAATTCTGGTCACAAGATGGAGGATGTGAGTGTCAGTTTCAAGAAAATGTCCTTTTAGTATTTTACATCATCACCCACAATCACTGACAAAAGATTTGAGCTGTGAAACACATGAAATCGCCAGCTCCATTCCTTAATTCTTAAGTGCTCTAGCTGTTGTAAAATATATGCACATGTTTATCACTAAACAAAACAGTTGACTACATTAATTGAAGAATCCAAGTGTTGCCAGCCTGATGCCAGCCTATTGTCAGCCTGTTCCCAGTCTATTAGCCGCCTATTACCAGCCCTACTAATAGACTCCCAAGAGGCTGTCAATAGGCTGGCATTAGGCTGTCAATAGGCTGGCATCGGGCTGGCGACACATAGCATTTTTGGTATATATCTCAGGGATAGCTTAGCTGCCAACAGGCTGGCGACATTACCACAATGAGAACATGGCTGTCAACAAGCTGGCACCAATATACCTACAAGGCATTTAGCTTAATTGAGGCAAGCTGTAAAGGGACAATGTAGCTGTCAACAGGCTGGCATCAAATGATGCAAAATATATATGCTTGCATGCAAGCCACGTGTAGCTGGTAATAAACTGGCGATAACTTTCATTTGATAATGTGGCTGGCCACAGGTTGGCAGCCTTAAAAATTAGATTTTTGACAGCTTCACCAAGTGGCTGCCAATAGGCTGTCAACAGGCTGCCAATGGGCTGGTAAGAGGCTGTCAACAGGCTGGCAATACATATCACTGTTGGTAAGGGAATTCTACACCATTTTAAGGTATATATATATGTACTTTTCCTTTTCTTTGATTTTGAGGACAACGCATTTGACCACCTTGAAGTTCAGCAACCAGGTGCATGACCAATAACTTAGTAAATTTAAGTTGTCTTGAAGTTTTACACTGTCAGTGACTGAGCAAATTTGTTCAGACTTTTTTGCATTCTGCCTCACTTACTCACTCACTCACTCCAAATACAATTAAATTTCATGATGTGGCATGTTTGAGGTCAGTGGAGGCTGATACCCCCACGACATTTGTTTATTCTTCCTATATACAAAATTATTGGTCCTGAAGTTTAATTAAATAGCAAAGTTTTTACGTGCTGAGGGGGGTCTTTCACGCCCTCCTCCTCCTCCTTAACATCTATTTACATCGTGTACTCCGTACTTCTTCTCTCGCACCAAAAACACAGAGGTGAAAGCATAAGGAAGTAAAAATATAAGAAAGTTTCGGAGGAGATGAGAATGGCGGTAGGCTACCTTAAGGCTCGCCCTAACTAAAATGTCAGTGTCCAGACCCGAGGTCTGAGACCCCCATTGTGCACCTACAGTACTTTATTTATAAATATTTGGCTCTTGGGCGAGGGCTTAGCTCTGTCACACTAGAACCCTGATGCCTACTAATGCACTGGAAGCAACGCCCTTGTGAGGGCAACAGAGCCCCATTCGATAATCCACCGGGTGAGGGCTATGTAACCACACTACCACCCACTGACATGAGAGGGATCGTCCTCTTCTGATGCTTGTGAGGGCTGGACCTCACTACCAACTGTATGCTGCGTGCGTAACTCTACACTCACTTAAATATGTACAATTGAGACTAAAATGTCCCCTTAGGATTTACTCCCAACCGATACTCTATGTTCAAGTGTGCCTGCTGACATAATTGATCAAATAGACACACACACACACACACACACACACACACACACACACACACACAACTGGAAGGAACAAACGAAACTTTAATGTTTCTAGACTAGCAACTTTAAATTATCCTAATACCAACAATGAAACCCACATCAATACATGGTAGAGAAAAGGGGGAGGGGCGGAAAATTCAACTTGAAACTGTACACAAAAATTATGGTTGCTCAGATACGTCCTTGTGGTCCAATATCTGAAAAGGAATGAGGTTTTTGTGTGCCTAGATGCTTGAAACCTCGCCATTTATGTAACTTGATTCTTATTGGCCAATTGGTAGGGACCAGCACTCATATTTACAAGAGTGGTGTTGCATAAATACTTTTGTGCGTGCACACAAAATACTTTTGTGCCATCAGCAAACATTTTGGTAATAGAAGAAATAATGCCAGGGATGTCATGAAAGAAAGAGCAGCAGACCCAAGATTGACCTCTGGGAAATGCCACTAGTCACTTTTTGCCACTTGGATACCCCATTTCTCAAAATTACTCTTTGCCTCCTTCCTCTGAGAAGGCTTTCTAACCATGACAGTACTTTCCTCCTAAATCCTGCCTGACTAATTTAAGGGGAGTCTGGTATGAGGCAGAGTATCAAAGGCTTTTGCAAGATCCAGATACACGACATGTGTCTCAATCTTTTCATCTAAGTTACTGGACCAATCAAACAGACACTCCAATAGTTGTGTCACACAGCTACAGCCATCCTGAAAACCATGCTGTTCAGACATAGGTTATATTTTTTTTGTCTAAGATTACTTTCAGTGTTTTATCATGATTTCTTTTTTATGAAGCTTGATGATCTGACCCCTGAATGAGACTGGTGTGTAATTGGGACAGAGTAGTCTGGATCCCTTCTTATGTAGGGGGTAACGTTTGCATCCTTCCAACTTTGTGGTAGACATCAAGTTTGCAGAGATTTATTAAAGAAAAGAGCCACTGGTACATCCAAATTAGGACAATGTCTCATGACATTTATGCCAACCCCATCAGGACCACTGCCTTTGTTTAGCTTTAACTTTGACATTTGTCTCTCTCACAGCGCTAGATTGGATGATGGAGTCGAGAAGAATTTGTTTAGGGTTTGGATCTTGGGGAAGGGTTTTGGTTCAATTGTTAAGACTGATGTCAAATAAGAATTTAACAGTTCGGCTTTATCTGAGTCTGCAGTAAACTTAACATCTCAATCTTGTGACATGTCTTCTGTAGCGCTAGAACGATAAAAAGTGACTAGTGTAATTCCAAAAAAAATTTTGATTCTCCCGATTTACTCTCAAGACTCAACTTTTGATGCATTTTCATTGTCAGTGAGATCTATATTTTGTGGCTCCATTCAGAGAATTTTGTGGATTTCACGGAGAGGGAAAAACGAAATCATCTGCTGAACAAATTTGTAACTAGTGGCTGTGATTTTTTTGAGGTTTTTAGAGCTAAAAGTGGCTGCACAAACAGACACTTGTATACTTTTACTCCATGTACCAGTTCTCGACAGGCTAAGAAAAATATTGTTATAAATCAAAGACCTCAAGTTCTAAGCTGTACTTCCATGATATTAGTAAAACCTAAACAAACTTGTCTTTTTTTTTTTGACAAATGCAGCTAGTCTTGTGCAAGACATGTCACTTCAATTATGACGGGCTTGTGAAAACGTTATGAGCGCGTTCTCTGAAAAGTGCTTTTCGCTTAGCATATTTCGGTTGGTAAGGAACCCAAATGTGCATTTACCCTTATAACTGAGACGGTAGGGAACGAAGCTCACATACCGCCTTCAAAGTGTCCCCCCCCCCCCCAAGGATACACAGATTAAACAGAAAGTGATACACACGTTCATTAATGCAAGAAGTTTGATCAACAAGATGCAATGATTGAACTGCTATACTGATGAAAATGCAATGGACTTAATTTTTGTAACAGAATGATAGGCCACATGAAGATATAAAAGATGCATAAATTGCTATCAAAGTATACACTACAGTTAGGAATGACTGTAAACATAACAGAGGTGGGGGCTGCATTATTTATGCAAAAGAAAATTTGAATCTTGAAATGGAAGAATCACTTATGAAAACTAATCAATCTGAACCCGAATGGTAAAAAATAACAACAAGTCGAAACAAATTATTGGTTGCAGTTTTAATACATAAGCACATCAGCTGCTGAAGAGCAACAAGGTTTGTTAACAAACAAATCAAACTTGCTTGTGATGAAAATAAGTATGTGGTAATTTGTGGGGACTTCCATCACCCAACAATAAAGAAATTAGATGCACAGACAGAGGGCAAAAATGTTAAGACCTAACATTAGAATGTTTTTACCAACAACATATAGATAAGGCCACAAGAGGCACACTGGACTTAGTACTATCTACAGAAAATAGCCTGATTGAGGGTGTTAATGTTTGTGAAAAATTTGGCACTAGTGACCACAATGTAATGATTTTTGACTTATTATGTGAAGTAACTATCAAACAGTGGAAACAAGAATCCTATGACTATGGGCATGGTGAGTATAAGGGATGAAAAAGTAGGAAGTAAATTGGGAATTATTGTTTGAAAACAAGGGTAACAATGGAATGTGAACAATAATTTAAAGAGAAACTGGATGAGGCCGCAGAAAAATTTGTTCCAAAAAGAAGTGGAAATTGTCACATAATCCACTGTTCTGGAACAGAAACATAAAAAGAGTTAGACTATATACGCGTGACCAATGAAAGAGATACACAACTATAAAAAATATAATGATTATGTATGTGACTAGGAAGCTTTGAATAAGGCAAGTTAAGTTCTAAGAAGAAATATGAAAACAAGATTGCAAAAAAAAAAAAAAAAAAAAATCCAAAAGGCATTTTAGTTATGCAAACGGGGAAACAAGGATAGAGGAATATGTAGGTCCCTTGAAAGACATAGATAGATCAATAATCACAAATGACATGGAAACTGCTAATATACTGAACAAATACTTCTTTTCAGTATTTACAGAAGAAAGGACTGAGGAAGTGCCTAAGACTGTCAGAATATTTATTGGGGAATAGAATAGCGAACTAAACAACATTGAAGTACAACCAGAAGAAGTTATCGAGAGATTGTTAAATTTAAGACCGGATAAGTCACCAGGATCAGCCAATTTATACTCAAGATTTTTACAGGAAATGGCAGATATCAAGTTCACATACAAGTTTGTTTAACAAAAGTTTACAGGAGAACAAAGTGTCTTGCGATTGGAGAAAGGCAAAAGTTACACCAATATTTAAAGACAAACAGAGGTCCAATTATATTATATATTATTTTGAAGCCTATGTAATAAGGAATAAATACCTAAATTTATCTTCTTTGTATTTCGAAATTTCAAACAAAAATATTTAATGAGGCAATATATACTGAAAATGTGTGGACGCCTCTATAGCCTGAAGCCATACTATGCAACCTCCCAAACAGAATGCTGTATTCAGCCGACCAATAACCAATTGTGTATTCCTCTTGACCAGGCTGTGTGATTAAAAAACAGTGGTAAACATTTTTCTCACATTCCAAAAGAGGTCATCCGGAGACTTCATGGGTTTCAGGATTGAAGCCCGGCTCGGGTTTGGCTTTTACAGTCACTAAACGTTCACGTTCGGTTATCACTGTCAATGTTGGCAATAAAGTCAAATAATCAGGTCACTGAGGTTACTTGTCGTACTTGTATACACTTTAAACAATGCAACAAACGATACTTTGTAATCATATGTGTAACTTGGGTTGCATTAATCGCCTTAATTACATTAACAGTAGCAATGCCCCTGTGCAAAACGGTAAATGCTATTAACCCCTGTCAAACGTTTTCATGTTTGAATTGCAGATACCGAACGGTGCCCGGTTCGCGATCGGTGTATATATATATATATATATATATATATATATATATATATATATATATATATATATATACCGATACGGGCACCGTTCGGGTTCGGTATATGCAATTCAAACATACATATATATATATATATATAAATATATATATATATATATATATATATATATATATATATATATATATATATATATATATATATATATATATATATATATATACGGACTATGGTAACTATAAACATGTATTTTTACTTGGACAGTTTCATGTGGTAACAAGCCATGAAGAAAGCTTTGTATGGCAAGTGTAAAAACCTACAGCTTTGATGAAAAACAATGTATTTAAACTGTCCAATACAAATGACATTTCCATGATCCTCTCTCAAGGCACCACTTTGTTCTCCCACGGGATGGTACTGAGCACAATTAGGCAGATTTCAGAGTATATCCTAACATAAAGATGGGAATTTTTGGGTCTGCTTTTACCTTTGATTTAATCATTTCACACATGTATGTTACTAACTTAGACCCTCCCAAAATATAATATATGATGAGACTTCTGTCTTCCTTTAAGAATAGATCCACAGCAAAGGCCTCAAACTATAAACCAGTGAACCTCACATCACATCCGCCAGGGGACGAATATTTGTTCATACCCATGAACATATGTTCCCCCATGTTGGGAACCAATATTCGGCGAATGTTTGCTGCTGCCCATTAATATATGTTTCCACCTGTTTTCACTCTATTAATCTATACTTATGTGGATGAGAAACTAATATTCGGTAAATTTTGTCCTCATGCTCTAAGAACTCAATTATTCATACTATTCACATAAAAGTACTATTTTTATGAAGACAACCTTCACTGCATTACTATTCCTAGTATGTGTTTCTGTGGGGCGCATATATTCTGCAAATATATGTGGTCACCATGATTTATATATATGTAGTTTACTTTCTGTTCTCATTAAGATATTTGATATTAAATTCCATATTTAGAAAAGTAATTGGATAAGACTTGCCATATTTATAAGATAAATAGAGAGTGTCTTCTCCAAAGAGTGACCTTGACGTATTTCTGTGAGGTCACCATGCCCGTAAAGTTGAAAGAGGTGATTTTGTAATGGGACAGTGCAGCTTGGACATCAACGGCAGTGTCAGCACAGCACTGGGCATACGGGCCTCTTGTATTATATAATCCGGGTGACCTGATCGTGTGTCCCAAGGTCACTAAGGATATAAAGTTATGGACTCACTCATTGTTGTCTTGGCACATGCAACATATCCATATCGGAAATTGCACAAATAAACTATGATTACATGTGGACCGAAATGTCATCTGGGGGACAAATAAGACATTAATATTACATTAGCTTTATATGTTCAGAAGCCACTTGAGGCCTCGCAACTTTGAAATGAACAGGTGCAACATAGCCACAGTGCCAGCAGAGCATTTGGCCCATGGACTTTTTGTTTCCTAATTTTTATTCTTTTGAGCATCAAATTTCACTGTGGTGTAATTTAACTCTTAACTTAAAATATTTTATGTGAGAAAAAAGAACCATAATGACAGTCAGGACCGCGGCAGAGAAGCGGAGTGTCACAGAATATTAATATCAGTAAAAATACACACAAATATATGATTTAGTTCTGTGTGTATATACAGTGCATCTAGGATGGATATAAACTCATTGGGCTACCGTCTTTTTATAAAGGCAAAGCATGCATGTACTTGATTACATGATTTTCTCGATCATCTGTTGCAAAATATGTAGTATGTACGTATTCATAACCATAAAAGTGTGATTTGATGAACATACGCTAACAAACCATATAGAGTCTGGTCTGTTCAAACAACATCGGTAAACTAACTTTCAATTTATACACACAAATTTAATGCCCCTGGGCAATTAAATTGTGTGCCACATGACTCGATGAGAGGGAGACTGTGTTTTTTTATCATTTAATGTGTTGAAGCCCCAACAGAGGGAGCCTGCTGTGCAAGATGAGGGGATGTTGGATTTTTTTTTTTTTTTTAAGTTTAATTTTATGTTCTATTGAATACATTTTGTACAATGAGTTTTTTGACTTGGCAGTGACACAGGGTAATGAATATTAATAACTAAGGCTTTAGTGGTTAGTATTATTATCAAGTGCCTGCCATTTTGCTGTCGTCTGGTCTGCTGGACAGACGAGCTATCCATCATCAGACTAAGGACGTTTACACAGACTGTAGGTTAAATTGTGTATGGTGCATACTCAAACGAAGTAAATTTGGTGTGGGAGCAAATTTATCAGACAGAACTGCACTAAAATCGTGAGTTCCCGAAAAACGGTTCACGGAAACGAGCCAAGCCGAACAAATACACCGATTATCGCTCAAAAATGATGTCTGCTAGGATTGACGTTTTGTCCTTTCAGTGCGGTTGGCCCCAAAACTAGAAATGTAATTCAGAGATGCCGACTGTCCCTCATCATCAGGGACAGTCCCTGAACTTAGCTGAAATTCTAACGAATTAGCGATGTGCATGTGTCCCTCATCCGAATTCAGTATTTGCTGCTATATTTGCTAATTATTTTGTGTCCCTGTCGGTCCAGGGACCCTGATGGTGATGGTCACGACTACTTCTCCGTGAAATGGCACTTTGTCTTTGAACGTTGACATTCCAATTAGCCTATGAATTGACACAACACGCGTCATCATTTGTACAATTTACCATGGACCTACTAGTAGGTCTATTATTTCACTACCTGCATGTTCAATCTCTTTCATTTCAATTGTTTAACTGATTGTCTTGAACTCGACTTGGTTTCTTCGCAAGAGACATTTTAGCTCAGCTGACTTGTCAGTCAGTTAGCTGAGCTTATAGGTTAGGTGGTCTTAGTCCATTGCCTGCATCCATCCATCTGTCCATCCATTAGCATTCACAATAACATTTTGGACTTCTCCACAACCATCCGGCCAGATTCACTTCAAACTTGGTGGGGATGTACCCTTGGATGGGGTGATCTCTACCAAATTTTTTTTTATTATTATTATTATTGTTATTATTATTATTATTATTATTATTATTATTATTATTATTATTATTATTATCATTGTCATTGTCATTGTCATTATTATTATTATTGTTGTTATCATTTTATTCCACCCTCAATACTGGGGAAATAAAAGTATAGGTACATCTAGATATAAATCCTACATAACTCATATAAAATCAAAGCTATAATGTCACAATGACATGACAGTCCGGCAGCGCAGCCAACAGACCTGCAGTTCCATGCGGCAACGGCCACTCTCCAGACAATAGAATGAAATATGGGAGCTTAAAACGAGTTAAGTAATAGCGCTGTGCTACAATGTGATGTTCCCTGCTGTCATGTATATTAAATTCAGCACTGTTTACTAGGAATTGAAGCGAGTCAACAATGCCGTTAGAGTCACCTGCTCAGACAGGAGCCAACCTATCATTATTTAAAATAACAGATAAAGGAGAGCGACCGCAAGCAATAATCCTTCCAATGAGCGAGCTCTTATCAATTGTCCCCTCACTAATGTACTTGCCCAAGAAATGGGAACAGAGTGACTAAAAGGGCAAAGCAGTTTTGAAAACTCTGTTAAGTAAGGAGAATGTATCATGCATGATGATATCAGCAATCCAACGAACTTTTAAAAAGGCCCTCAAAAGGTCAGAATGATGGGACCATTTACCGAAACTGAGAGCCAATTTCAGTGTACCATCTTACAAAGAGTTTAACAACTTAATTTGACTTTTGGTCAACTGTATGCACTCTGTACCATAAGTTAGACAGCGCAGACCCATGGTCTTCTAGAGATTTTTTTTGCATGCGTGTCGAGTTTGTTCAAATGTTAAACTAATGATTTTTTTATATATATATTTTTTTTTGCTATATTTTTGGCAAAATCCCCAAAATATCTTCACCCAAACAGCTATACCAGTACCATGAGTACGTTGCTTTGAAATTGCATAAGGACACTTCTGGGGACTCTAAAATCTTAATTTGTTTCATAGGTGGTGCTGCAATTTTTATCAATTTTTTATGACAATTTTTTTTTTCTGTTGACAACTTCTCCAAAACTGTCTCTCAGATTGTTCTAAAACATGAAAATATAATTTTTTGGAGGGATAAACAAAGTTCTTCACTTAAAGGTGGTGATACTCAGGATCCCTGATTTTAACAAATTTATTTTTGAATTCTGGTATCGGTTGGTTAACGCATGCATTCCTATATTGACTACCATTTAAGTAAATGGGGATTTCAATGTGAATTCACATTAAGTGATACTTCTCCCAAACTGTCCAACAGATTCACTTCAAACTTGGTGGAGATACATCTTGAATGGGTCTCTATAAATTTGAAGTTTGTTGTTTAAATGGTCATGCTCCAGTGATTTTTTTTTTTTTTTTTTTTTTAATTTTTCAGAATTTGTTATTCATTTTTGGCAAAGTCTTCTTCACCAAAACTGATCAGCCAATTGCTTTGAAATTGCATTGGGACACTTCTGAGGACCCCAGACCTTAGTTTGTGCAACAGGTGGTGCTGCAATTTTTTTCTTATTTTTTTCATAATTTTGTGTGTATTTTCACAATTTTCAACCTCTTCTCTGAAACTGTTACTCACATTGTTATGAAACACTATAGAAATGAAACATGTGGAATTATTAAACTATGTGGTGATACTCTAGAGCCCTGATTCTTAATTAATTTTTCAGTTTGGGTATCTGTTGGTTAATTAATGCATGAACTCCTTTCCATTACCATGCAATATGCATTGCAATGGAAATTTGAGTTTAATTTCTTTAACAACTGGTGCTGCATTTATTTTTCTCTTTTTTGAAAGAATTTTTGTGCATTTTTAAACTGTCAGTTGATTTTTTTCAAACTTTATGGGAATGAACATGGACTTGATCTCCACTAAATTGTTCACTACATGGTGGTGCTGTCATTTTCCGATTTTTAATAAATTCTCAAAATAAGGAAAAAGTAATAAGGGGATATAGTGTTAGCAGTGATAATGGATGATATCATTCTGAAACTCGTGACCACTTCAGTCTTTACATGTGAGGCCAGCTTTGCATAGGACTGTCACAGTCCTCTTGTAACTTTTTTGAGTGGAAAATATTTAGCAATTAAAATTTTGTTGTTTCAGGATGTTAAAATTTGTGCTTAGGCATAACATTATTATTGTGAATGAGAAACATATTCAATGTAACACATGCTCTGTTGGAGGTCGGCACTATTGCCTATGACACCTGTTGCCATTGTGTGAGTGATTACGTGCCAAACTATGACTAAATACAATGGATATGTTTCCCATACAATTATTATGTCTTAGCACAAATTTTGATTGCTAAATATTTTTTCTGCTCAAATAAAGCTAAGATGTTTCTCTGAACCCAAACGTCTTGTGAAGAGACTAATAATTTTTACATGTGGAGTCCCCATCATGATCTAGGTCATAATTGCTCACTCAACAATTTGAGCCACTGTGATACAGCATAAAATAGCCATGAGCCACTGTGATACAGAATAAAATAGCCATATGGCTGAACTCGGTCAGTCTCAAGTTTTAGCTGAGTCAACAGCTTTCCTTTGTGTGCTTTGCTTGGAATTTGCTCAAATTGTACCACCCAAAGTGTTCACCCTTGAAGGGCTGATTTAAGACTAAGTCAACAGCTTTCCTTGGGACACTTTGTGCATAAAGTGTCCAGAGGAAAGCTGTTGACTAAGGCTACTTTTTGGCTGGTTGGTATTAGAGTGAAAGGTATTTTCATGAGGAATTGGAATCTTTTAACCATATAATGTTAAATGATAATGAGAAAATGACTATAGCTGTGATAAGCACTTTAAGGGTTAACTTGGGCCATTCAGGACTATGCTCTCTTTTTATGGGCATGCTGAAACTTGAAGGAAATGTCAATTTACAAAGAATATGATTCAAGTATCATTATGACAGTTCAGAACACATTGACTTTTGTTAGAATTAGCGATGAAAGAGTTGAAGTGGTACTATGTATTTAAGGAGAGCGCCACCTTCCAGGTTTACTGCATTTCAAGGTTAAAGGCCTCTATCAGTGTTTCTATGATTACTGCATGGCCAATGCATTGACTGATAATTAAGGACTTTAAATGAGCAACACTAGGGTGTCTGAGCATGTTAAAATATGTGCTTTTGATGAGAAATATGAATTTATATATTTTGCAGCTCAATAAACATGTATCAGTGTTTGTGCTAGAACTGAAATTTACAGGCACAAGGTACGTGTACCCTACTGCACATTTGGGGGGGGGGGGGGGGAGGGTCAGTGCAATTTTAGGGAGCACCATTGTACATGTACATGATGCTAGAAGATGCCCATAAATTTTGCGAACATTATAGTCATGATGGTGTCCTTTCACCTAATCAATGGACACTTGTAATTTTTCCTGGACAAACTGTGCAAGAGCACTCTGGTGTATGTACATGGAAGTCATGGAAAAGCCAGGTTGCATGGGTTGATATTTTCATACTCAGAGCTCAGAAGTGGTTTATTTGACCACAATACATACAGGTGAAGAACAGTACTCATACATAACACTGTGTGACATACATGTTAACCACTATAGTTGTAAATCATGGGTTGATATTATCATACATGTTAACCACTATAGTTGTAAATCATGGGTTGATATTATCATACATGTGAACAACTGTAGTTATAAAACATGGGTTGATATTCTCAAACATGTGAACCACTGTAGTTGAAATCTTTCTTTTGTAGTTCAGGTAAATTTAGTAACCACCATCCCATGTATTAATTCTCATCATGTTTAGATCATGTCATATATTTGACCATTTTAATTTTATGTTGCAGAAATATTTCAAGCCAATTTGTGCCAAGCACTAGCAGTTGAAAGTCACACAGAAGCAGAATGCGTTCACTTATTGGACATGCAGCATGCAGGTTCAAGTGGCTATCTGATGCCAGGGTTGGATATGCACACTGCTCACAATGTAAAAAGTTTTCCAACAAGGCATTTAAAAATGGTAAGTGCCCATCTTGTGGACCATAATTTTTATCATCAAATACACTCCCAAGCACAACTTGTGGAGCAGAGTGTTACTGGTCCAACTATTAATTTATCTATGATTTTAGTTCATAAATGGGAATATTTTGTGTCAGAATGAGACCTTTTTACGTGGTAAATAAATAATTTGAAAAATACAGTACAAATTCATTGTGATTGAACAGTGTGAGAAGACACAATAACATGGCTTGTAATGTACAAAAGCAGTTCAACTTCTGGGAAGGTTAGCATTTGGTGGATGTCTCATTGCCGGGGACAACTAAAAATTTGTAGGGCGATTTTCTGCAATCCCAGTTGCCCTGGGCTAACTTTAATTTTTCGCCTAATGTTGGGCAATTTTTATTAAGCATGTAGTTGCTCCAGTCATTCATGATTCTCCAGAAGCATAATGATGATGGACACCCCAGCGTCCCTGGAAGTTGTTGCTTTAGTGAGGCATTGAACATGATCTGCAATTTAGAGTTCACAAAGTCACAGGATCATCAATTAATTTGTCACATATACCAGCATAATAATTCACATTGACATCAGATGCCACCATTTTTTTCCCTGCATTGCATTGTTATTGATTGTGGCTATGATAATCTGGCACAGGTTGCCTCAAAGTTGACAAAACTGGTGACGTGGCATCAGCAACCAGCCCCCAAATGGCGATTTTATTTTCTGTAAATTTTTTTCTTGGAAAATCTGGATCAACGGCATGAGAATGCATCTGTCAGCACCTATTGGAACAAAAAAAAAAAAAACTTCCAGGAGAGCCCCTGTGTTAGGTTTGTACTGAAACAATTACTAATTGGTATAAAATATGAATATTGTTTCATCTTTTTGTTTTTTAGACTTGTATTGTAAGAATTACTTTGCTATAAATGTGAATGTTGCTGAGTTTTCTTCATTGTTCCTCTTATATTTCTTAGGCTTACTCAAGTTTTCAGATGAAGTTTCAGAAGCATTGCACAGCAGAAAACCTGTGGTAGCTCTGGAGAGCACAATTATTACACATGGCATGCCATACCCTCATAACATAAGGTACAAGTAACCAACTCATGGGCTGAAAAAATAGAGAACCTTACATGTCTGAGAGTGAGTTACAATTTTTCTCTCACGAGGGATGTTGTTTGTGGGAAAATCATGTGTGACACAAGGTCACGAGTGATTTTCACCACCTGCAGCAATTGCGAGGAGAGAAAAATGGTAACTCACTCTCCAGCCATGTAAGATTTTAATTATTCTGTGTTTAAGTGGGGATTCTTCACAAGGAAATATGCCCTGAGCCTACTTTCAAGGCTAAGCGGGTATACCATGTTTGTTTACGTTTGTCGTAGTTGTTACACATATTGTGTGACCTATAATCAAATATGTCACTCACACACATGATTTTATCTATAATGTTAATGCACCATGTCACTGATGCAGGTGCATCACAATTTATTTGTAACAATGTTAAAGTTGTGTGATCTACAGTGAGCTACTACTTTTTGAATGTCACTCTACAAAATGACAATTCACCCCAAACATAGAATAAATTGGTGTTTGTCACCAGCGTGCAGCACATTTTTCAACTGTGCGTCTTTGCATGAATGCTTGGGAAAAATGTTGGCTTAAAAACAGATAGGAATTTCTTTCTTTCTCTCCCCTTTCTTTCTTTTTCTCCCTCCTATCTCTCTGTCTTTCTCTGTTTCACACTTGTTCTGTGTTTCCTTGTTTATTTACTTTTTAGAAAAAAAGACAGATTTTAAGGTAGAGAAATTTCATTTGCTTGTCAGCAAACCAGTCTGTGTGCCAAGAAAACTTGTAAAGATTGCCTATTCAGTATGTATTTAACTCCTGCAACAATAATGTTTATTGAACTGTTCAGAAGAGACACAAACAATTGAGCTGTGCCACAAACCTGTGAGATGAAGTTGGAATAGTTCCTCTAGCCATGATAGTTCTGAAGTTATTCTACATGTAGATTCAAATTTTGTGTATTTGCCTAATTTACATCAATCAAATTGGCACAACTTTAATTCATCTCATAAATTGAAGTTAGAATGGCACCAGTATCTATAACAATTTTGATGCTGACTCTTCAAGATTTAAATTGTGTGCATTTGCCTAATTTGCATGGTTTTGAAAATATTCAACATTTAAACTTTTCAAATTTACCTAATTAGCATAAATTATAATTCTACAACTTTTGTTTGTGGTACAATGGGTGTTCCTATAGTACAAACTTACAAATTAAAGTTGAAATGGTACTTCTACCTTTAATAGGTTTGGAGATATTCAACATTTAAAATTTCAGCTGGCCCTAATTTGCATACTTTTCAACATGGTTACTATTCCAAACAAGCTGCCTAATTTCACTACTGAGTAAATCACCATGCCAAGTTTGGTACTTTTCAGAACAAACAGTGTCTGAGAAAAACTGAGGACAAAATTCACACAGAAATAAATAAAGAAAGAAAGAATAAAGTATCTGAGGAAAGACAAACGGACAACGGAATAGGGTAATGACTACTAGGAAGTGGTTTTGGACAAAAAGACACAAATACAAAAAAGTTCATTATTGAATTGTTTTTGCCCAGGGAATTTAAAGACTACTTCTGTTAAATGTAAACTCAGATCACTAACCATGCATGTTTGTTCATCTTAGTTCTTTGCAAATGTTTGCTCCTATATTTTTTGCAGCACTGCGCTTGATGTTGAGCAGATTATAAGAACGCACGGTGCCACCCCGGCAACAGTGGCAATCTTCAAAGGCACAATCCATGTTGGCAAGTAAATGTGCACTTACATGTCAAAATTAGATATATTTTGCATGCTTTTATTAAACGACTTTAAGGTGATGTAGTTATATAAGAAGTTTACAAGTAAAATTCAATTATTTAGTTATTTATAGCCCTGAGATATTCGGTCTGACAATGTCGCTTAACTCTTTAGTCTGACAATGTCTCTTAACCCTTTGCCCCTTAAAACCGGCCAAAACCGGCTTCCAGGGACAAATGCCATCTGCTTCAGTGTTTTTTTCAGCTAATTTCATCAGTAATGTAAAGCAATTTGACTGAGATGAGACCTATCACAATAACATGTCCAAGGTCAACAGCTTTCCTTGGCATAGGTTGGGCACTAAGTGTGCAACCCGTGCCAAAGAAAGCTGTTGACTCAATCTTAATTCAAGGGGGAAAGGGTTAAACTGAAAACATTTTAATTTGAATTTAAACATATCTTTGGTTAAGAATACTCCTGAGAATAAGTCAGGATCTTAGCACCAACCTCTGCCAAGGAAATATGTGACCTGAATTTGACTATGATAGCAACATGCCTCACTTGTCCGTAGTGGGGGGGGGGGGGGGCATTATGATTTCTGATTGACATTCTGTCAATGTTTGCAACCATGATATGTTAAATATGCTAGAGCAGATTTTGCTCAAATTTGTCATGCAGGAGCACTATGAGGCCCAGATAAATTAAAAAGATTTTTGAGTTGGTGCTGTACATTAGCGCTGGGGTAGAAATACGCTTTTCTCATATTAACCCTTTGGACTAGTGCCCCCAAACTTCTACTGCGGGGTAGATTAATTTTACTTCATGCTAACCATTTTGGGCTGGTGCCCCGAAGCATGTACAATCCTGGATATGAATCCACCAACCAAGCAAACGCACCATGTCATTTTGTGTTATTTTTGGTACAGCTGACCTGTCAGTCAGCTGAGCTGATAGGATGGTCTCTCATCCATTGTATGTCCACAATTTATGTTTTCCACTTTGTCTCCAAAATTACTGGCCAGATTAACTTCAAACTTGGTGGGAATGTACCTTTGGTGGGTCTTAACCAAGTTTCTTCAAACGGTCATGCTCCAATGTTAATTTTTTAGCAAAATGTTTAAAAATCTCTGAAACCATTCAGCTAATTGCTTCGAAATTGTATAGGGATACTTTTGGGAACCCATAGACTATAATTTGTTCAACAGGTGGTTCTACAATTTTTTCTATTTTCTTTATGAATTTTGTGGGGGTTTTTGCTATTTGCAACATCATCTCCAAAAGTGTCCCTCCCATTATGCTAAAACTTAGTGGAAACATTCTTTGAACAAAGGCCAAACATAGCTCTTCATTAGGTGGCAATAGTAGGAATCCCTAATTTTTAACAAATGTTTCAATTTTGGTTCATGTACTATTATCAGTAAATTCATGTATTCCTATTGATTACTGTGTAAGTGTATGAAGATTGCTATATGGTAATTTACTTTTTCTATAACCTTCTCCAAAACCACTGACCCCAGATTCACTGACATTAAAAGGTCAAACTGGAGGTCAAACTGATAAATTGGCTTATGTGTAGGTGATGGTGGACCCTACAGCCGTAGCTACCATTAAACATTGATAGGAAAGTGCCCATGGACTTTCATTTGTTTTAGGAAACCATGAGTGACCTTAACAGTCAAACTGGAGGCCAAACTGACACATTGGCTATAACACTTTATGTCAGGGCTCTAGCCATATCATCCTTGCACTTAGATTCATGAAACTTTAGACAAATGTGTGTGTGGACACAAAGTGCACAGGGAATTTTGTGGTCAAACTGTACAGGTCTCCATCAAACTGTACCTCCTTCTTGCTGTACTCCCATCAAACTAAACCTCCTTCTGGCTGTACTCCCATCAAACTAAACCTCCTTCTAGCTGTACGCCCATCAAACCGTACCTCCTTCTAGGTGTACTCCCATCAAACTGTACCTCCATCAGATTGTACTCCCGTCAAACTGTACCTCCTTCTAGCTGTACTCCCATCAAACCGTACCTCCTTCTAGCTGTACTCCCATCAAACTGTACCTCCTTCTAGCTGT
Source organism: Hermodice carunculata (assembly GCA_964020975.1). NCBI lineage: Eukaryota > Metazoa > Annelida > Polychaeta > Eunicida > Amphinomidae > Hermodice > Hermodice carunculata. The sequence continues at coordinate 13,979,076 of OZ026623.1, read as the reverse complement.
ACGCCCATCAAACTGTACCTCCTTCTAGCTGTACGCCCATCAAACCGTACCTCCTTCTAGCTGTACGCCCATCAAACTGTACCTCCTTCTAGCTGTACTCCCATCAAACTCTACCTCCTTCTAGCTGTACGCCCATCAAACTGTACCTCCTTCTAGCTGTACTCCCATCAAACCGTACCTCCTTCTAGCTGTACTCCCATCAAACTCTACCTCCTTCTTGCTGTACTCCCATCAAACTGTACCTCCTTCTAGCTGTACTCCCATCAAACTCTACCTCCTTCTAGCTGTATGCCCATCAAACTGTACCTCCTTCTAGCTGTACTCCCATCAAACCGTACCTCCTTCTAGGTGTACTCCCATCAAACTGTACCTCCATCAGATTGTACTCCCATCAAACTGTACCTCCTTCTAGCTGTACTCCCATCCAACTATACCTCCATCAGATTGTACTCCCATCAAACTGCACCTCCTTCTTGCTGTACTCCCATCAAACTGTACCTCCTTCTAGCTGTACTCCCATCAAACCGTACCTCCTTCTAGCTGTACTCCCATCAAACTGTACCTCCTTCTAGCTGTACGCCCATCAAACTCTACCTCCTTCTAGCTGTACGCCCATCAAACTGTACCTCCTTCTAGCTGTACGCCCATCAAACTGTACCTCCTTCTAGCTGTACGCCCATCAAACTCTACCTCCTTCTAGCTGTACGCCCATCAAACCGTACCTCCTTCTAGCTGTACTCCCATCAAACTGTACCTCCTTCTAGCTGTACGCCCATCAAACTGTACCTCCTTCTAGCTGTACTCCCATCAAACTCTACCTCCTTCTAGCTGTACTCCCATCAACCTGTACCTTCTTTTCGCTGTACTCCCATCAAACTTTACCTCCTTCTAGCTGTACTCCCATCAACCTGTACCTTCTTTTCGCTGTACGATGATCAAACTGTACTCCTGTCAAACTGTACCTATGTCAAGCTATACCTTCTGTCAAACTGTACTTCTGTCAATCTGTACCTCCGGCAAACTGTAACTCTGTCAAATTGTACCTCCATCAAACTGTACCTCCATCAATCTGTGCTCTGCTCACACTCTACCTCTGTCAAAGTGTACCCCCATCAAACCGTACCTCCATCAGACTGTACTCCCATCAAACTGTACCTCCTTCTAGCTGTACTCCCATCAAACTGTACCTCTGTCAAACTATACCTTCTGTCAAACTGTACCTCTGTCAAACTATACCTTTTGTCAAACTGTACTTCTGTCAAACTGTACCTCCAGCAAACTGTAACTCTGTCAAATTGTACCTCCATCAAACTGTACCTCCATCAATCTGTGCTCCACTCAAACTCTACCTCCGTCAAAGCGTACGCCCATCAAACCGTACCTCCATCAGACTGTACTGCCATCAAACTGTACCTCCATCAAACTGAACTCTCTTCAAACCATAATGGCTAATGTGTGTCTTTGAATAGGAAAATCTTTTGATTAACACCCGCCACTTGATCTTTGACTGATGTGTAAGCGTGGCCTTGACACACATCTGGCATATGACACACATATTCCTGTACATGATCAAAATGATGGATTCAGATTTGGGTGGTCTTTAAGCCTCATCTTAAAATAGTGAACAAGGAAAGGATGAATTACAACAATTAGAACAAAGTGCAAAGTAGGCAACTACTCAGAGGAGCACTGATTATAGTATCAAGAGCTTCCAGACCTGGCTGGCCAGTCGCACCAAAGTACGTGACTGTTACACTGTCACTGCTGTAGATCTCTGTGACTTGTTGTGTAGATTTTATGCCAAAGTAAAATCTGAAAAACAAGGGAACTCCCTGGCACTAAGTACTACTGACTTGCTTGAGAGCTGCTATCCACAGGTACATTATATCTGCTCCATACAATAGGCCCATATATATTTTCAAAGACTGGGAATTCATGAGTGCTGATAACATGTTTTCTGCCCTGCGGAAGCTGTAGTTTAAAGCCGGGAACAAAAAGCCCCAGCATAAACCAAGCATCCGGGAAGGAGACGAGTCAAAACTCAACAAGTACTTTTCTCAGTGGCACTCTAACCCAAAGATCCTTGTAAAAGCTTGTTGGTTCTACCTGTGCTTTAACTGTGGTGGAAGGGGCAGGGAAGGTATGAAGGATAAGGTTTAGATAATTGTTGCAATCTTTCATTTGATTTGTCCCTTACTGATTTTCAAGTAGTAGACAAACCAATGAGAGGCCATGGTGCATTTGATAAAATACCTGACTCCTTCCACTTTCAAAATGGCATCATTAAACTTTTTTCTCCAATAGAACTTCGATTTGGTGTTTTATTGTCCTTTTTAGACATAGGAGAAAGAAAATCCAGTATGGGTGGCCCATTCACCGATAACGTAGGGATCACTCGTTGGATTTTCATGTTTTCACTCGGCACAGCCTCATGGGCCACCCCTACTGGATTCTCTATGTATTAGTAGGACTTACTAGTCAGGAACAACCCAGGGTAAGCAGCATGGTGCCAAGCTTTACATTTCAGTGGCTATGCCCTCGATCAGGCAAAGTATTTCCCTATTCCAGTGGATGTATTAAACTATGGTTTTACCATTATTTAACGTGAGGATCCTGGAATCCTGGCTGTTGTCGCACCATTGCAAAGAATGGCAGTCCCTGGTAGGGGTCTTCTTGTAGCATTGGTAAATACTTTAACCATCTGGACCCTTGGTATTTTGCAACAATGTATTTAGAGCCAATATATCAGCTCTGAGGGTTCAGAGAGTTAATGCTATGGGCACTGAGTGAACGGTCTCCTTGGTATGCTTGTGTCCAGGGTGCATGGAGGGAAGCGTCAGGTTAACTCATTCCATACTATGGTCACAGGCCTTGGTCAGTGGTTCTGGCCCTGCCTGGCAAGTCATGCTGTAGCTGTCTTTGCAGCAGCTGCAGCATGACTTGCCAGGCAGGGCCAGAACCACTGACTTAAGACTATAGGCATGTTGGTACTTGAACGAAAGCTCTTTTCATGGAGAATTTTAATATGCAATTGTCGTTTTAAATCTAGGTTAATATGCGGAAGAATCAGGGACTGGTATGGAATGAGTTAATTGCCTTATCACTTGTTCTTGGCCAAAGAAAGAAGCAGGTAATCTTTATGGCACAGGTGATTTTCAATTTGAAAAAAAAAGTTGTATGTGGATACAGCAGCCTAAATCATTAGGTTTCCAGGATTAAAGTAAAAGTTCCCGGGTGTTTATGCCTCTCAGGTCTCACTCAGGAGCACTGGGACATCTTGGCGGGGGAAGACTTGCAGGCAGTCAAGACATCTAGAAGAGATCTACCAGTGGTGGTTGCCAAGGTGAGTGGAGCACCTGTTACCATGGAGACCTGGCTGGAGTGGCAGACACCAAGGCAAAGTGAGCTTTGTCCCTTGGTCCTGTCTCTGCAGTGGTGTAGGTCAGACCTACTGTTGAGTAGTTGTGAGAGCTTTCTTATGGGCCTCTGATGTATTAACCCTTTCCCCCTCAAACCAGCCAAAACCGGCTGGTGGTCAAATGTTGTCAGCTTCAATGTTTTCAACTAATTTCAGCAGTTATGAAAAACAATTTGACTGAGAAATGTGCATGAGACTTATCAAGATCACATGCTCTAGGGCAACAGCTTTCCTTGGCATGGGTTGGGCACTTAGTGCCCAACCCATGCCAAGGAAAGCTGTTGACTCAAGTGTCAATTCAAGGGGCAAAGGGTTAAGGGGAAAACTGGTTATGGGCCACTTGTCGCTGTTACACACTTTTAGGTAAAAGGCTTGAAGTGAAAATGATCAAAATATTAATTTTAAGCTTTAAATCTGTCTTCCTTAAGAGATAGCCTTTAACTGTATCCTTCCCTCACCACCCCATAACACAGCTTAAATTTCTACATACGTGTGTGTATGGTTGAATGCCTGTAACTCAGCTTACATGGAAACAAGTTTTTAGCTTTAAGTTAGCAGAACTGCTGGGTCTAAATACTGTAGTCTCTCTACTTAACTCTTTCAGTGCCAATCACGACTAAAGTTAATTTGCTGAAGGCAAAGTAGTCTGAATTATCATTAGGATCCCAGGTTTATATTCCTTGTAAAAACACCTTTGATTCAAGTACCAGTATGCCTATAGTTCCACAGAAAATATCCCAGGTCAACAGCTTTTCTCGGTATGCATTGGGTGCAATGTGCCCAATGCATGCCGAGAAAAGCTGTTGACTCAGACAAAAATTTGGCACTGAAAGAGTTAATGCCACCAAAGTACAGTCAAACACAATGACAATCAGATATCCGATACAGTGACAGTAAAATTAAATGACTTCAGTTTTGAGGGACATAAACTCTCTTCTTTTCTTTGCAGTTTGACTCATTTATGTGACACATTCAAATATATCTGACACATTGTGCAGGGAACAGATGGTGACATGGTAATGAGTTTTCACTGTACTTGGATATCTGTGTTTGCTGTTTTCAATAACTTTTTACTTGAAGTTTTCTCTCTGTTTTGTCAATGTTCAGTATCAATTTGCAGAAACTAAATGGAGGGACGACCGTGTCGGGAACCATGATGGTGGCTCATGAAGCAGGCATCCCAATATTTGTGACAGGAGGCATAGGAGGGGTACACTGGGGGGCGCAGACAAGTAAGCCTTTATCTGTTTCATAACCCTTAACCCTTAAAGTGCTAATCACTGCTATAGTCGTTTTCTCATTACTGTTTAACATAGAATGGTTAAAAGATTCATTGACAAAGTCCTCATGAAGATACCTTTTATTCAAATACCAGCAAGCCTGGTCCAAAACAAAAAGTAGTCTTAATCAACAGCTTTCCTGGGGGCACTTTGCACACATTACGTGCAAAGTGCCCCCAGGAAAGCTGTTGACTCAGTCTTAAATCAGCACTTTAAGGGTTAAACCTTTAATACCCACTCATGAGACTCGTCCCACAGGTTTATCTCAGACACTTTGCCAGATGCTCTGTTTTTGTGGGTCTTTGTTAAACTCATTCCATACCAGTCCCTGATTTTTCCGTATATTTACTTAGATTTAAGATGACAATTGCATATTTAAATTCTTCATGAAAGAGCTTTCGTTCAAGTACCAACATGCCCATAGTCTTAAGTCAGTGCCATACCTACTGACCAAAGCCTGTGACCACAGTATGGAATGAATTAAATACGAACCCCTTTCTGTAGACGCAAATACTAAATATGTTGTCAAATGACGTTGGCAGTCACAGGACTCGTTATGCTACAGTGAAACCTCCCTATACCAAACACCCTTGGGACCGGGAAAAAGTGTTCAGGATAGGGAGGTCTGCTAACATTGGAAATACATATTTGGGACCGAGAAAATGGTGTTCAGTATGGTGAGGTGTTCGTTATACAGAGGTGTTCGGTGAGAGAGGTTTTACTGTATTTGGTTAGACACCTGCATTTGAGTAGCCTTTCATTTAAATTGATGCAAGCTTTAAACACTTCGTCATTGAAATTCAGTACCAGAAAGCTTCATGCAAAAACATATCATCAGCATAACATTAAATTTAATGCATTTTCTTCTTTCTGTTCTCTTTTCAATTTCTTCCAGCCATGGATATCAGTGCTGATTTAACCGAACTTGGCAGAACGCCTGTAACTGTAGTGTCTGCTGGAGTGAAGAGCATACTAGACATTGGCAGGACACTGGAGTACCTGGTAAGTCCCTGAAATAATGTCAAAATGGGCAGATACAGAACCTTTGAATACCTTGTAATGCTGTGCTTCAAAGGATTGGTTTTGCATTGCTATCTTGTCTGCGCTGGTAGTTTGTCATCGGGTTGGTCTGCCTTTTGCCTACATTACAACCGCAAGGAAAATTTCACTAAGATTAAAAATATAATTATACAAGATCGAATTTGTAGATGTATTGAGTACATAACTATAGTTGAAGCATGGGCGCAGCACACAACTTGGTCATCTGTGTGTGTCCACAATACAATACACATTTCAACACGCTGCAGAGGCATGTTTTTCTTCAATACAAATATTCGATTTGATTTGATGTGATTTGATTTTATTTGGTGCTGGTAATAAAATACAACAAACAATATGTGAAATCAATACAATAGACAGAGACTGAGAGACAACAAACAATATGTGAAATCAATACAATAGACAGAGACTGAGAGACTGACAAATAAGGGAACATAAGTTAACCCTTAAAGTGCTAATCAGAACTATAGTCATTTTCTCATTACCGTTAAGCATATTATGGTTAAAAGATTCAAATTCCTCATGAAGATACCTTTCATTCAAATACCAGCAAGCCTAGTCTAAAGCAAAAAGGAGTCCTAGTCGATGACTTTCCTCGGGACACTGCGCACAAGGTATACCCAGAAAAAGGTCTTTTCACAAGAAGTATGAATCTAGCATCCTTATTATAAAGCAGTTCATCTGAAGCAGTTTGAATTAAGTCGCAGTTGGTATGGAAAAAGGTAAGGAAAGAACACAATTCTATGTCTATGACTGTCAATCTTGTGTCATGAGAAACATCTTGTGTCATGTGGAACACATTGTACATTTATATATTCTATTTTCTAAATTAAAACTTTAAATTTCATAATCATAAGCACCTAGAATGAACACAGTTGCATGTACAATCAGTGGTAATACAGTTAAAGGCATACATGCATCTTCAACATGCACAAATGGAATTCATTTTGACGCAATCATGGATAATTGAAATGATACAGTAATGCTGATCCATTAACTGATAATAATACTAACCTTAACTCTTTCAGTGCCAATCACGTCTAAAGTCGATCTACTAAAGTGAAACTAGTCTGAATTATCATTAGGATATCAGATTGGTATTCCTCGTAAAAAGACCTTCCATTCAAGTACCAGCATGCCTCTAATTCCAGAGAAAAGCTGTTGACTCACTCCAAAATTTGGCACTTAAAGAGTTAATGTTATGAACTGATAATATTTACAGGGTTGTTTTTTTTAATTTATTATTCACCGTGTTTGTGTTCAACATAGGTCACACCCCGTAGACAACATGTACACAAGTTTTGACCCAGCTAGTAAATTTGTTGATGTTTGTCACTTTTGCGCTTAACATTGCTAAAGTTCCCCTTTCCTTCATTCTCGACAATCATATCAACAAACTAGAATCTCATACACTGTATTTACGACAATTTACCTTCAAATCCTTCTTCAAAATTGCCACCGTGTTCCTTCCTTTCTTATCCACTTCTTTGTGATTGCAATATGGTAAAGTGGGAAGGGGTGTGTGGGTGGGCTGAGGATTTCCCCTCAGTGCCTCATTTCCAATCTTGGCCTTGGGTCTGGTTTATCGAGGATGTTGCTTGCAGTGCCCTGGGTCCTATCTAATGTATTTCACATTTTGCATAATTATTGCATATCACTACATTCTAGAGTGTATGTTATTCTGAGGGAATATTACTCTTGTTTTGAGAGTAAGAAAAATACCCTTCAAGTTCCAGATATTTGAAGATTTTTGTATAAGTGTAGGTTTAAAAATGATAGAAGTGGCGGAAAAATATAAAATAACCAATTTCTAGTGTCTCGCAGGGATGAATCTAACTAATAATGATCCTCCTACTGGCAAGAGACACCGTGAGACCAGTGAACACTTGGTGAGGACTGTTTTAAATTTTTCTTTTGTTGTAGGATGGGGAAAAGAAATTTGCATTCAAACCTTGAACATGTTAATTAGATCTTAGACTTTTGAGTCCAAGGTGATAAGCTAGTATAGTATGTTACTGCTCTTGGTTAAAAGCTTGAGCATGTTATATTGGCTAATTTACCAAGTAAAAATTTACCTGACATCAATGCAGGTTTAACCCTTTCCCTCTTGAATTAAAACTGAGTCAACAGCTTTCCATGATGAGCTTAGCACCCCAGCCAGGCCAAGGAAAGCTGTTGACCTTGGTCATGTCATAATAAAAGGTCTCTACTACAATTCTCAGGTAAGTTGACAATGTATTTCAGTACCCTTGAATAGGTAAAAAACATTAAAGCAGACGACGTTTAGCCATGAGTTGTTTTTGACAGGTTTAATGGGGAGAGGGTTAATGTTGGCTTGGCTGTGTTTCAGGAGACGCAGGGTGTGTCTGTGATGAGTTACGGCAGCTCCAGACAATTCCCGAGTTTTTTCACGGCTGACAGTGGATTCCAGGCCCCATACAATGTGGAGAACCCTGTCCAGGCAGCGCAAGTCATAGGTACATGTATAAGAGGACAGCTCGAGTTGAGAGAGGGCATGTGCACATCACCTGGCCTTATAGGCCAGATACTCTGACTTGCTTAGGAGTTAACAAATAACATGAACATTTTATCCATGATAAGTATCCAGCAAAGGTATAACCTGAAGACAGGGACTACTGTACTGCTAAGAGATCTACTGTACTGCTAAAAGATCTATTGTACTGCTAAAAGACAGATTGTTGCCAAATGTCAGGCCTTATGCCCATAGTAACTACAGTGAAACCTCATTATAACAGCACTCAGATATACAACATATTCATTATAATGACACAAGTTTTGAATGGCAATTTGAAAGCTCATTTTCTTTGTTGTTTGATTCATTTATCTGACATATTCAGGTATCTGACACATTTCATAGGGAACAGATAGTGTCATAATAACAAGTTTTCAGTGTACATGTACATACATTTGACATAATTTGTAAGGGAACCTTTTCAATTTATTTATAGGAGGAAAACAAAGATTACAATAAAGAATAAAACTTATGGACAATGTGTAACAAAACAGATAGTCTTAAAGATCTGTCTGCAGATTTGGTGTAATTGACAAACCTGTTTGTTTACCATCATTGTAGATGCAAACATGTCACTTGGCCTGGACAGTGGTCTCTTGATAGGTGTGCCAATCCCCACTGAGTACGCTGGTCTGGGTCAGCTGATAGAGGACGCTGTACAGCAGGCCATCAGGGAGGCACAGTACGTAGACTTGCTTTGTGTAACAATGCTGTAAGCTCTGGACCTTGTAACATGCAGAGAGCAGAGAAAGTGGCCCACACATGGGCAGAAGTCATATAAGTATCCCTTCAACAAAATATAAATAGATGGTGAAAAATGTGAACAGAGACATATTCAGAGAACTATGAAGCAATAGTCTGCTTCATTGAAGCAAAATACAGAAATTTTGACAATCGTACAACTTTTTAACAAAATACATTGCTACAGAAGTAACCTGGATGACTTTCCTGTTGCTGGGCAGGGTGCAAGACTCGGATAGAGAGCTGAAGATTATCAGACAGATAAAGGAAAACTGACATCAGAAATGTTACTATCAGTTGATGAAAGGAAAAAAAACTGACATCAGAAATGTTACTATAAGTAGATCAAAGGGAAAACTGACATCAGGAATGTTACTATCAGTAGATCAAAGGGAAAACTGACATCAGGAATGTTACTATCAGCAGATCAAAGCGAAATCTGATGTCAGAAATGTTACTATCAATAGATCAAAAGGAAAATTGAGTCAGACATAAAAAAAATGTTGCTATCAGTAGCACAAAGCAAAAACTTACATCATAAATTTTCCTATCAGTAGATCAAAAGGAAAACTTACAACAGAAATGTAGATTATACATTTGAGTATGAAGTGAAAGGAGTTGTGTTATCAGTATGATTGATACAATCGGGGCAAAAATTGATCACTGTTGAAGGTGTCGTTGAGTCCTATAATTATATCCATAGTTTACATCTATCTGTCCATCTTAAGGCAGCTTGAATGGTTTTGATGTGTAACGTTTCCCTGTTTTGAATGATTTTCATTTCACATGCAGGCAGAACAGCGTTACTGGCAAAGATGTCACTCCATACATTTTGCAGCGAGTGCTTGAATTAACAGGAGGAAAATCGCTTGAAGCCAGTATCCTTGCCTACACCATCAGCACAAAACCTAATAAACCTAATGGAGGACAGGGCTTTTTGTCCACTTTTTTTCACTGAAGAGTGCATTCCAAAGCAGATCAGGCCCCAGATTTTTCAATCTGACTACATGAAACATACTAAAGGAATTCACTTAGTAAATAAAGTTGTTAATTTCCAACACACAATTTGGACAAATTTAATCGGATATGAGTGTTTTTTGTGGAGACAAAAGGTCGACTCATGCCTTACGTTGTTTTATTTTGTGTGTTTAAGCCTTTATTAAACCTGTATGCGTTTAGTAGTTTGATTCAGTAGCAGTAATGTATGCAAATCATATCCTTTCACAGAGAAAATTGCCAAAATGACAACATTATCAACAGTACCCATGCCATAAAAATTTAGATCCCATCTTTTGAATTAAAAGCTTTGTTGTCCTGGTGATCTAGGGAGGCAGGTTTTTGCAAATCAATGAAAGAAATAAAACTTGTGGTTTATTTGTTGTATGCATTATTCCTTGACACAACATAACTCAGACATTGCCCTGGTGCAAAACAATGCTAAGGTGGGAAGTCAAATTGCAGTGGAACTGGCCAAACTGCAGAAACTGCCACCAGGGGGCACTAGACTTCAGGCACCATCAATCTCCAGCTCAAGGAAACCTTCCATTTCTTCTTGTGAAGGTCTCAAGGATAAAGATGATAAAGGGAAAGTGGTGAGGAGATGATATGGCATGAGATTATATCCTGTAATAAGCATGGTAAAGTGTGTGAGGGCTCACTTAAATCTTTTATTCATTTTTTTAAGAAAGGGGGTTAAATAAACTGCATTCTATTGAAAGGTAAGGTAGACAAAGCGTCATTTGTGTTGTCTTGTGTTTATTTTTTTTAAAGGGGTTTATACAAACTTTTTCCCATTGAAAGGTGAGGTAAACAAACCATGTATGATTAGCAGTACTAGGAATACCTTTATTTTCATGGGTTCTAATTTTGGCAGTTTTTGCATTTTGGACTTTTCACTTAAACTTAAAGTTTCAATTCAATATTTTTGTCATAATTCCTATCCATGCTGTGGTAAACATCTTGTTCACTGAGTTCTTATTTTGGCATTTTTGAACCTTCAGTAAAATTAAATAAATTCATAGGATTCACATGTCATCAAGTTCTTTTCTTTGATACCAGGCAGCCTGAATTGGGAGGATCTGATTAGTTGAGCTCGGACTATCACCACAGGCCAATAATCATTTTCATTAATCCTGTATGCTTCTGGTTGGTATGTGTAGATGTTTGATATGTACACATAGCGAAGACTGATAATAAAACATAGATCTAAGGCATTTTGAATGGAATGCAGCAATTCTGCTCTGTTATAAAGACCAACCCTGTCACACCAGAAAAGTGGTCCCCTTAGGCAGGGACAGAGTGACATTATGGCCACTTTGTGCATTATGACAGTGGCTTTATAGAGGGCAGGCCTCTGTTAGGGGTGAACTACTGAACACTTAGCTGAAATCAGTTTATGTTATTATATCCCCCTTCGAAGGGGAGGGACATATGGCTTTGCTTATGTCGGTCAGTCAGTAGAGTCACTGTGGTTTCCACAACATAACTCAAGAAGTTTTTGAGATAGGACTTTATACTGCCCAGGTAGATACTCCTATATAAGAGCTAGGTGAAGTGGGAAAGTGGTTGACCTTGACCTTGTTTCCAAGGTCACAAAGATACAATAGTGAGTTTTGGTTTTTGCACAATAACTAGAAAAGTTTTTACGATAAGAACTGAATATTGCACAGGATTATAGTCCTTATCCAGTACTAGGTCAAGTTCACAGGTAGGTGACATTGACCTAAATTCAAGGGTTTGGTTTCTACATCCACTCCCCTAGGTCATGGGTACCCCATTTAGTACTGTCAACCGGGTGAACATAATGGCGGGGGGGGGGGGCATCTATGTTTTACAAACATGTCTCGTATACCATTGATTTTAACAGAATTTACATTGAATAGTTTTCTTGCATGCTATATCTTTTAGAGTGTTATAAGTTGTTATACACTGTATATATATTTTTACCAAGGAATATCAGAAGATAACATTTACAGAGGCAACTGACCCACGTGAATACAGTGTAGATATGATGCACCATGACTGTTTCTCCAGCTCACAGAAGCTTAATATGATCATCATAATGTTTTGCAAGCTGTTAGAAAAAAATGAGGACTGGTATTCAGTCAACCAACCTGCACTTATGTACATGTTGGCTTGTGTGGTTCATTTTATGCGATTCAGTGTTTCTGATTCTGCGTGTTTTTCGTATGTATCTGGTGTCCACAGGTTGTAGTGGGTGGGGTCAACGTGGACTTCTCGGCCACTATAACAGCAGATGAAATACAGGTAGGTGTCCCAATGGCAACACTTGCTGCTTTGCCTGACGAGTCATTCTCTAACTGATCTCTTAATGATGGCGCGTGACATTTATGTATCTCAAAACCACTTGTTACTGTAAATTCCATTATTTTCCCAGCAGTTTTTTTTTTCATTTTTTTTCACACTTGAATGAAATCCACAAATTTATGTAAAAATACTTTAAAATTATTGAGTTTCCTTTTTATTTGTATCTCAAAACAAGTGATTTTTTGCTTAACAAAAGGACATATATTTCAATATACAGTAAATTGTCTTGTAAGACCACCCCAGGGATGACCAAATTGTGGTCTCTCAAGACAGGTGGTCTCTCATAGGAGGCATAAATAACAAGAAAAGTACTAAGCAAAGTATGTTGAAAAGGTGGTCTTCCGAGATAGGTGGTCTCTCATTGGAGTGGTCTGTCAAGACAGGAACCAATGTATGTGGCTCTTATAGATTGATATATTTTTTTGTTTAAAATTGATAGTGAAAAAAATTATACACAAAAATAAGTCAAGTGACTGTCTAGGAAGGCCTCTGCATATAGGTGGAGGGTGGTTGGTATATAAAGACATGATGGCACATGTACTGTTACTCCAGGGTAGAATAGAGCACAGTGCTACCAAGTGCTGCAGTCAGCAAGTGCCTAAGAAATCTGTTAAAGGCATTTTGCTGACACGTGAAAGGTGTCCTTTTTCTGAGACAACCCCAGGAATCTGATGTACATGTAACCAACAGTGGTTACTGAAATATATAATACACTATAATGTTATTGTGGGGAAAGTATGCTGCAGGTGGAAATAAGCCGAGATAGAATACATCCCACTTGGTCTACCAGTTTTTCAGCCATAAGTTAGGCCTATCTGCAAGACAGTTTCAATGTTGCCACTTCACTCACTTTATTTCTGTATGATCTCCCCCCTCCCCCCCCCCCCTTTTTTTTTCTACAACAATTCGGTGGCTCACACATGTCATTTATGCCTACAAATAGGCATATAATAGACGTCTCAAAAAGACAACTGTCGTAATAGAATGGAGTTTGATCATGTATATTGACACTGGGCCTCTCATTATGCCCAGGGGGGCAGTCTGAGCTGTCATCCATGCCCAATGTCGGGAGGGCGCGGACGGTTTGGCTTAGACTGCCGACCTGGGCATGACAAGAGGCCGAACATCAGCAGATGGAATCAAACCTCTAGTCTTTTGCACAAATTTAGTTGACAAAGTCTTTAGTATATCACTTCTCACAGTGAACCAGATATACTTTTTATATATAAAGTAAAGAAATGTACCATCAACATAGTTGCAGTGTTTGATTAAGTTTACAAATTATTTTCAGGTATTTTGTGTGCTGCATTTAATCACAACATTTCAGACTTAACTCATTCCATACTATGGTCACGGGCCTTGGTCTGTGGTTCTGGCACTGCCTGGCAAGTCATGCTGCAGCTGTCAAGTCCAAGGGCAGCTGCAGCATGACTTGCCAGGCAGTGCCAGAACCACTGACTTAAGACTATAGGCATGTTGGTACTTCAACGAAAGCTCTTTTCATGAAGAATTTAAATGTGCAATTGCCATCTTAAATCTAAGTAAATATAGGGAAAAATCAGGGACTGGTATGGAATGAATTAAGAGATGAAATCTTTTCCAGCCCAATGGACAGACTTACATTGGTAGAATACGACAGTCATTAGGCGGAGTAGGCAGGAATATAGCCGACTGCCTGAGTCGCCTGGGGAGCCCACCGTTGTTCTTATCTGCTGTGGGCTGTGACACACATGCAGACACATTCTTCCACCAGTGTCAACACATGGTAGGTTAATTACAGATAATGTTTTCGATAGGACAGGTTGTTTCCAAGGTAATGAGCGGCTGTTATAATTAGTTACTTGTGAACTCATGTCTGAAACAAACAAAATATTCAAAATCCATTTTCATAAGACTAAAATCAACATTTTTATACAGTGCAAGCACAGCATTGCACAGAATTTTTTATAGTGGCTCAAACTATTGGAACATGACACACAAAGGATGTGGGCAGTCAAATGCTTGAATTCATTTTGACCATTAACCTTTTGCCTGCTCAAAGTAAGTAAATGGTTTTCCTTTACTACAAGTTGGGAGCATCGCCCCCTACTGGTGCCAAGGAAAACTATTGACCTGGGTCCTGTTAGCATGATAAGTCTTGTGAGGAATTCTCTCTCCAGAAATATTTCTATAAACATGAAATTTAAGGGACAGTTCAATAATTTAATCACTATTGAATTAGTACTTTCAGTACACATGGGGGGAGGGGGGTAAATGGACCTGTACACTTATGCAGGTAATGGAAAATGATGGTCATTTATTTATTACCCCAATTTTGTGGTATCTTGGTTTTAATTGGAAGATCATCATTTTTAAGTACTAAGTTGGAGGGAGGTAGGGGATCATGAAAAAAATTGGAGGGGTCTCTCAAAACAGGTACCACTGTATACTGAACCTATTGACATGTCCATAAATTGTGCTGGATCTGACAATGTTAATTAATATGAGGCCTTGCTTTGTCTTCACCTGTGAATGTGGCAGGTCTTTCAGCATTGTCATTTTTGTGTTACTAGGACCTGAGTGGAGTAAAGCAGTGCTCTGAGAGTACCACAGCTACCTACTGTCCTATCCTGCAGGGTCACGGCAACTTGTTGTATGGAGTTGGGGACTTCGCCATACACCGACGCATAGATCCTGCCTATGTGAGTGTGCCCAATATGTCTGTGTCTCAGCACTCATAAAATAAGGAGTAGACATAGTGGTGAGGGAAGTACTGTGGCCCTTCTCTCATAGGGCCACACCAAGGGCACCAGAAATATATGGCCTCGTAAGAGGCGTGGCTTCTCTTGAGAGGGAAATGTAATGAAAATACAGTACTTGCTGCACGCAGATGTGGTCTCTGTCAATGGGGTGGCCTCTTGGGAGGGGGAGGGGCTTATAAAAGAGGGAAGACCCCTGTGGTCAGCTTAAGTGCATGTCAGTCATTCATGTGAATTAAGCTTCATTGGGGTTGTTCTCAGACAGAAAAGTAGGAAACTTTCATTGCATAATAGACCATATAATGCCACGTTTTGTGGGTGCCAGGTTTGGCTCTCCATACTGCCAATGTGATTGATGTATTGATGTACTTCTCAATACAGAACATTTAGTGTTGCATTAATAAATGGTCCTGACTTGCCATGTGTGTGTCCTATGCTGGTATGGATCTCCTCAGAGAGGATTCACCAATCAAAATCAGTGTTTTATGCTGTCATGCTGTTCCTCAGAGAAGATCTACCAATCAAATCAACGACTTATGAAATTAACTCTGTCATGCTCAAATTACCCAGAATGCCCAGAGACAAATTGCAAACGGCATTCGCCTGGGAGTTTCCAAAGTGTCTTGAAATCTTTGCAGGGGTTCTCAATTTCCTCGCCTCAGCGCTATAGTGTCGCTAGAATTTTGAACATGTTAAAAAAAATGTGTGACAAATTTTCTCTCAAAATAGTCACAGGTCTTCGTGGGTACATGTCTTGAACACGTCTTGAACCCATCTCAATTTAGTTTCCGTGTGTTAGAAAGTGCAAGTAATGTGAGACAAATTTGTGAGGGGTTAGCGACTTATAAAACTAAATTGTGACTGACTGGAGACAAAGTGGACAATTTGAAACTCGGGTCGCGAAACATATGCAAACTGGCATGAGAGCACAAAAATTTTGAGTAACATGGGAATAAAGTGCAAACAAATTGCATGACTGTTGCACAACCATTGCACAACAATCACACAACTGTTGCACAACAGTCCCAAAGGTAAGAAATTTGCAATTTTGTCGTGCGAATGTCACTCAAAATTCCCACAAATTTCTTGCAAATTTCGCCGGACATGCACGCAATATGTATGCAAACCCCTGCTGAATTTTGGCCCAAATTTCACCAGGAGTTTGTGCGACATTCATGCAACATTCATGAGACATACGCAAATTTGTCTCAAGTACCAGTTCAATGTGATTCCAAATGAAAATTGTCATAAATTTGCATGTTTTCTTGCAAGTTTGTGTCTCCAACTAATCTCAAGCTGTCTCAGCCCACTGAGATACGGCCTTACCCAGCAAAGAGTTAAAGCCCCTCTGTCATGGGATATTTATAAATTATACTTTGGTGTGACAGAATTTTCGCTGATAGAGGTGCTAAATTAAAAAAGGGGTGAAGAAGAACAAATAGTAGGTCAAGACTGAAGATCTACTTATAGAAAATTAATAGTAAATCAGTCAAATTATTTTCAAGCTCACAAAATATCCTAACAGTAGTATAATTAGCTGTGTTATGTTTTGAAATGATTGTAGTAATGTTTCAAACTATTGCCCAGACATGGGTGAGCTACAAACTTTTAACTTTGATTAAATTTAGTAATTTATCTTTTGAGAAAAAATTTATATCATCCAATTTTTCTCAAGGTTTCCCAGTTTGAGGAAGATTTAGCCACAGCTGCACTCGTTTGCATGGACGGCAACATTCCTGCTGGAACTATGAAGTACATCAGTGATACCTGCCATCACCACCAGGTGTCAGGTAAGTAGCACATCTTAAACTTGTCATCACCAGCAGTAATTAAGTATGTGTATATGTATCATATCTTTTATGTGCAGTTATCCCAAGCTTTGACACCAGTCAGCAAAAATTCTATGTTGATACCCATCAACATCACTGGGTGACAGACAATATATGTTTGAGTATTTGTCATAACAAATAGGTTTTGCTATGAGTGATTTATTATGTGGCTTCAATGCATGTTGTAGTGTGCAAGCCACAATTCTAGACTGCTCCACAAATGAATCAATTATGGTCAATGCAGCATTCTTTATAACATTTTTTTTTTCAAACACGGATCACTATAAGAAAACAGAAGTCAATTTGACTTCATTTCACAATTCACAAATACAACGTACATTGGCTGAAATGCTTGACAACAACAACAACATCAATAAGAAGATGTCTGCACATCTTTACATCAAAGAGCCAAGAGTGCCTGTGTTTTATCTCCTACCAAAACTCCACAAGGGCATTGTCCCCCCCATCAGGTCGTCCTATTTTGAATGCAAATGATTGTCCCACAGAAAGAATATCTGCCTTTGTAGATCACTTTCTGAAACCATTAGTGAAAGATATACCTAGCTATATCAAGGACACCACAGATTTTATCAACAAAATTGAATCCCTTCCAGCTTTACCAGATAACACGATTCTGCCGACATTGTATGTACAATATCTCTGTACACCAATATCCCAATTCAAGAGGGCCTACAGTGTGCAGCAAGGGCATTGATTCACAATAGGGATTCCTTTGACAAGCCGATCACACCATATTTGGTCCAACTCTTGGGTCTAGTGCTCAGTTGTAACAATTTCAAGTTCAGTGGTGAACACTATAAACAGATCATCGGGACGGCGATGGGCACCCGCATCGCTCCTTTATTTGCCAACCTCTTCATGGCAGATCTAGAAGAGAACCGTCTCCTAAAATACCTGCCACAACCTTTGGTTTGGTACAGGTTCATAAATGACGTGTTTTGCATCTGAACTTTTGATAGAGATGAATTAAATTCATTTCCCATCTGAATTCTTTCTCCATAAAATTCTCTTCAAATCTCTCCACTTCGGAGATGAATTTCCTTGACACTACTGTAAAGATAGACGACCAACATAAAGCATATACAACCCTTTATGTAAAACTCACAGATACACACAGTCACGTATCTGCACTACCGGTCCGCTCACCTAAAGCATTCGATCTCTGCTGGCCACTACAGTCAGTTGCACAGGGTCAAACGCATATGCAGCAAACCCGAGGATTTTGATAACAATGCACACAAAATCCTAGCTTATTACGAGAATAGAGGCTACCCACCAGAACTTCTATGCTCTGCACTGGAGAAAATAGACAACACTGACAGAGGCAATCTGTTGAAAACACAAACAGAAAATCCCAATGACCAGGACAAGCTATCCCTGATCACACGCTACAATCCATCACTATGCCCCATAGGGGAAATCGTCCAACATAATTGGAAAACCCTTGAGGCCTCTTGCAATGCCACCGCATTAGTGGATAAGGAAGTGGTGATGGGCTTCAAATCTGCACAAAATCTAAAAGATGTACTGACCAATTCAAGGATCAGATACCAGGAATACTCTTCACAACATCCGGGAGTGTCCGGTGCTTAGCAGAAGAATTCTTGTCTTCGCAACAACTGCACACACCTAAACAAGAGTGGTGGTGCGAAAAGCACACAAACTGGCAGGACCTATGTGTCCCTGACCAAATTTGCTGTGAGAGTTCAAACCTAGTTTATCTCCTCACTTGCAATGTGTCGGTCAAACGCAACTTCAACTCAGAGAAAGATTAAGAGAACATTTTCATTACATTGAGAACAAAATGGACTCACAACCCCTGGGCAGACATTTTGCCCTTCCAGACCATGATGGACTTGACCTACAAGTGCAGGTTTTGGAATATATCCAAACACCTCCCTTCCTTGAGTGCACTAAACTTCTACACTTGGAAAGGGAGAAACATGGATTCACCAATTGCATTCTATACAGCCTTTTGGCCTCAACTTCATGGGGAGATGAGCTCACTCGCTCTGTCAAATGCTAAAATTTTCTATCGAGCTCATCCCAACATGTATTCTAGGGCCCTTCTTCTCACATCAGTGTAAATGATAGCTACACGGATTTAAATTTTTATTTTATTACAGCAGGACAAAGAATTTTTCAGCTAGCCCCTGTGATAAGGCATTAGGTGCAAAAGTACGCAGTTCACCTGGTAAACCACTCCATATTTTCACACTGGATGACCCCAAACCAGTACAGTGGTACCTGCTGTATGTGGCCACCTTTTGTGCCAAGAAAAAGTGGCCACATACAGCAGGTGACCTGTCACTGCAGGTAGCTTTACCAAGAAACTGATTCTTGTGTCCCAGCAAGGTGACCACAAAAAGCAGTGTGGCTGCTCCCAGCAGTGGGTGCATACAGCAGGTACCACTGTACTTTCATTTTCCTTATTAGGAATATGAACAGTTCAAACATTTGTTTGAAATTCTGAGTTATGTGGTAAGGAAATTGAAACTAGGCTTTGAGTCCAGAATGCATATGTGCATAGACATGCATAACGTAGCAACATAATTGTTACCCTTCACTATAAATTAATATGGAAGCATTTTCAAATCCCTGCCAGTGCCTGATGAGACCTATCCAAGGTCGAAACGCGTCGCACATTTGCTGTCACTACCTTGGCTACTTGCCTTTTCATATAGTTGCCATTCTTTATAATATAATAGATTAGATAGTACCCTAGATGATATTAAACTTTATTTCCAGAATGACTATGTGGGAAATAAGTTTAGCAACATCCTACACAACTGGGCAGCAACCTTGACCTCACCAGGATTCCTGTCAAAATATCAATTCTGAAAAACACTGCATCCACTAGCCATAATAAACACTACAAAGATGACAGTTTTGTGATAGATGCCAAGCACATACCTAAATAGTGTTGAAGCTATTGAGTTCAAAGTTAACAATCTTTCTCCAATGGAGAAACAAAAACTGACAGGTCTTTGTCAGTGTTTCTGGCACTGCCTGGCAAGTCATGCTGCAAGACTTGCCAGGCAGTGCCAGAACCACTGACTTAAAACTATAGGCATGTTGGTAGTACTTAAATGAAAGTTCTTTTCATGGAAAATTTAAATATGCAATTATCATCTTAAATCTAGGTAAATATACGGAAAAATCAGGGACTGGTATGGAATGAGTTAATTATCAGACAGACATCATGTACATGTATTCACCAAATGACACAAGTTTTGAGTCCTTTGTCTGCATGTGCATCAGTTCAAAGTGTGGTGGGTCACAGACATTTCTCTGTGTGACCGTAATTGGAAAAAAATTCCCAACAAAATCTGAGATATGTATTTGTTCAAGTCCTTCATACTAACAGTACATCGAGTCTTTGTTGATTTATCTGACATATTCAGGTACTGTAGTTCTGGAAATTTTTACATGTGGCTAATTTCGCACAAAGTTGCTTTTCTGTAAATTAGAAAATATTTACATATTTTAATTTTGCCCATCATGGCTTGTCTATATCCTTTCATACTGTCAATTAATTTTGGTGTATCTTATTTTCGCGCATCAAGTTCTAATGCAAAAAGCATGATATAAGTCGAGCCTGTTAAATTTTTAGAACTACAGTATTTGACAGTTTGCAGGGAACAGAGAGTGTCATTAAAACAAAGTTTCACCGATTCACAAAACGGGGAAATTGTCAAATTCACAAAGGAGAAACTGGATCATTGCCAAATACAGTGAAACTTGGTTTGAGAGGCCACCCCTAGGGCAGGCTACAAAGTGATCACTTAAGGCAGGTGGTCTCTTAACAGAGGTGGAATAACATGGGGAAGATAGCAACAGGGACTTTGAAAATATGGTCTTAAAAGGCAGGTGGTCTTTCATTACAGTGGTCTGTCAAAACAGGTTTCACTATGTAATAATGTGATTGGAGGTCTCTGTACATGACTGACACTAAATGTTACTGGTATATATCAGGTTTATGTGAGGGCATAAAGGCAGTGGAACATGCCATTGAAATTTAGAAGTGTTAAAAATTGTGTCTGTGATTTTATTTCAACTGACACATAGAATTCCAAGACAGCCACAGTGGACAAATGGTTGCAGCACCCACCTTCAGTCCAGATGGTTAGGGTTCATACCCTGGCCAATACGTGTAACTTTTCACCAGATTTTCTTGCCACCATCAGTTGGACGACTGGTGTATCAGAGGCCATTGTGTGTGCTGCAGTGTGATGTGACATATAAAAGACCCGGTTTCATATTATTAGGAGAGCAGGCAGGGTGTCAGATAGGTGTCAGACTGGTGTGAGACAGGTTGTCAGACACATGTCAGACAGTTGTCTGGATGCGTGTGAATGGCATTTGTGGTGATATTGCAGGCACTGGGCCTCACAGCCATAAGCCACACTGTGATGAACTACAGTACCATGTATGACAGCCAGTAATAGGTGATCAAAGGAAGAAGGAATTCTACATCCCTCTTACAACCTCTCCCTCTTATAACCCCTCCCTCTTACAACACCCCCCCCCCACACACAACCCTTCCCTCTTAACCCCCCCCCCTCACTTACAACTCCTCCCTCTTACAATTCCTTCCTCCTACTACCCCTCCCTCTTATAACCCCTCCCCCTTACAACCCCTCCCCCAGGCCACTGTTATCAGGAACCCTATTGCTTCCACTCTCACCTTCTCACAATATTGACCCTTAATTGAAAGGAAATTACAAGTAATATACTTAACCTCTTAACCCTTAAAGTGCTTATCACCTGCTATAGTCCTTTTCTCATTTATACCATTGAACATATAATGGTTAAAAGATTCAGATTCCTCATGAAGATACCCTTCAGACAAATACCAGCAAGCTAGTCTGAAGGAAAAGTAGTCTAAGTCAACAGCTTTACCTTGGAGCACTTTGCACTCATTATGCACAAAGTGCCGTGAGGAAAGCTGTTGACCCTGTCTTAAATCAGGCTTTAAGGATTAAGAGGAGACTGCATTAAATAACTTTGACCAAAGCATTCAATTCTGTGGCCCATGAATTAAGACTGAGTCAACAGCTTTCCTTGACATGGGTTGGGCACTTAGCACTTAACCCATGCCAAGGAAAGCTGGTCACCTGAGTCATTATCTTGATAGGTCTCATCTACAGTATAATTCTCTTCCAAATTTTATTACACATTGGGCGCAATGCACCCAATGTGCGCTGAGAAAAGCTGTTGACCTGGGGTATTCTTTCTGGAACTATACGCATATTGGTACTTGAATGAAAGATCTTTTTACGAGGAATTCAAATCTGGAATCTTAATGATAATTCAGACTAGTTTGACTTAAGTAGATTCTGATTGATACTGAAAGAGATAGGCCATTTCATTGCCAGTTTTGCGAGTACGAGTCCCACTGGAAGGGAGACATGAAAAGGCATTGTGTGTGTTTCAATTGTTTCATATTAGCAGGAAAATTTGATGAAGTCCAGTGCCTCTATGGAATAGTCTTGTAGATGGCATCAGTGAGTTTACAGAGAGCACAGATGAGGAATCAGGTGTTTGTATTGTCCACAGATAGGTGGCGCTCATAACTCTGGTTTGTCTACACATATAAAGTACTGTAGTGTTCAGGACAAAAAGACAAAAACTCAGTACATTTGTATTTTTTCTAGGAAGTAAAATTTTATTAACAATGAAACTACTAATCTTTTTTCGGTTCTCACGATAATGATTAAAATACCATAAATTACAAGTAGAACCAAAATTATTTGCTTCAAAATGCAAGTCTCATTCATAGATATCTTAGGGTAAAAGGTATCACAAGCTTGGTTTTGAATTTTATAATTAATTTGGAAATTTAGAAGCCAGTCTTATCCAGTGTACAAGTAGATCATAAGTCATTTGCATTAGAATAGAATTCAATTATAAACTAAAAGTATAAAAGGCTACATGTACATGATATGCTACTTAAATGTTTTATTTTTTCAAAAAAAATAAAAAAAATAAAAAATAAAATATTGCCTGCATGACTGCCCCTTACACAAATTAGAGAACTGTAGAAGGCAGTGGCTGTCTGGGGTCCCACTCAGGCATGGCTGCGCAAATAATTGCACCATCTTGTATCATTGGTTCAAAAATAGGGTCAGTCATGCAGGCAAATCCATTACAGGCTTATTATCTCATTCTATATATAAAAAGCTTTCATGTGGTATATCAGTGACATTTACATCATGTATATATACAAATTAACACTGTCTTCATGTACCTGGGGATGCCTTCCACGCCTTCAAACAAAAATATGAAAAACAAGAAAGTAAAGAGCACTATATTTTGTCTTTAATGATAATATGACTTTCCTTTTAGTTAGTTTATGTGATGAATCAATGTGAATTTTTTGTAAATCAGCACGGGGAAAGCCAACAACATAAATGTTGTGTTCACCTATGCATGAATTACCCAGTACAGTGGTGCCTGCTAAAAGTGACCACATACAGCAAGTGACATGTCACCACAGGTAAATTTTACCAAGGATTGGCTCATGTCTGAGCCTAGTGACCACAAAAAGCAATGCAGCTGCTCATGGCAGTGGTTGCATACAGCAGGTACCAGCGTATGTGGGAAAAAATCCCATAAAGATGAAGGATAGTATTGTTTAATACAAAGAAAGCTGAGCTGGAGAGGCGGAGAAAATTTTAAGTGATCATAATGTGTTGGACATACATTCTGCCCTTTCACATGCTAAAATGATATTACCAGGTTCTATGCACACAACATTTCTGAATTTATACAATACCATATCTTGGTAAGATTGCCTATTCACACTTAAAATGTACACTGTGTGTGACAATCTATGTAGAACCGCTATCAAATCACTGTAGCGAAAAATCCCCTCCAGCATACAATATTTTTTTTGTTAAACTTTAAGATGAACCATCAGTTCATGATAAATCAGTCCAAATGTTCTACACTTTGGAGTCTTTTACTGGCAAAGCAGGTGCCCTGAGAGGTTCTTTTCTGTCTTGTATCTCGATCATGGTGTATGTGACTTGGGCAATGCAACCAAATATGAGGAAGAAAGTAGAGACGACGGCCAGACCGTAGGACCAGGACAGGTAGTTAAGATGAGGATGAGGCATCCAGGTTCTATCCACCTTGTACATCACTCCAAATACCACCGACGTGATCATCATCAAAACCACTGAAACAGATAATAAGTGAATGAGTATAAGAAAAGAGAGAGTGTCTATACTACGAGAGTGTCTGTACACTGCGTCAGTTTCAGAGCCCGGTCTGATGGACCCTTTTGATTTAGTATAAATTGCTTTAATTTCACTGTGTTCTCATTTTCGCGTATTTCGCTGATGGCACAAAAATGTGATAATAAAAACACAGTGAAAAAGTATTTTAACATTGTTTGAATGGGAATTATGTCCATATAGTGAAATTAAAACTACAGTGAAATATCAAAAATACAAAAATCGTGAAAATTTATGCACGCGAAAATAAACCAATTTACAGTATTAAGAGAACAAAGAATAAAAGTGTTTCTGTTTATTTTTTTTTTTTCATTTTTGTCACTTTAATGTTATTGAGCATATATGTTAACCCAGTTCTGATATAAGGAAGACATTATTTTGTTTTTGTTTAAATGCTTGCCTTCATCAGTTTCGTTGAAAATATACCCGAGAAACTTACAATTTAACTTCTTGAAGAGAGCTTTCCTAACTTACCCGATATATGTTCAGTGGTTTTTGAATTGCCTGGCAAGTCCTGTATCTGTTGCTAGCACAGCAGCAGCATGCCCCACCAGGCAGTGCAAAAACCACTGATCACTACCTTTACTTGCTAGCCCAACCATCACTGTATATTAGTACCAACCTCCAGAAAACTAGTGGCTGTTTTGATACTGGGTAATGCACAAGTCGGGCAGATCTAGGCCTTCAAAATTTGTAGCCAAATTGGGAAATTAAACAGTATAAATCATTGCAGAATTGGACCTAACTCATATATAATTCATTCATTTAAATATATTAACCATTTGCAAGTTTCTTTAGCCAAATGAATGAGACAGTAGCATTTGGCTAATGGCAGCAGCAGTCCCTGCAAGTGTCAGTGAGCAGTGACACGGAGCTGCAACGTCTTCTTTTGCTAATATCATGAGAAAACTATGTCGGATGACAAATTGTTAGCCCATAATGGGCTTTAGATTCGTATTTGACAAGTGTGATGCGAATTACCAGTGAGGTCGATTTTTGTATATATTTTTTAAAAGAAAATCATTCAACACTTACATTCCTGGTGGATAAAGCATTTTTACACCAATTGTCTGTAGCCCATCAGGAAGTTCATTGTTAACCTTTTCCCCCTTGAATTAAGACTGAGTCAACAGCTTTCCTTGGCATGGGTTGGGCACTTAGTGCCCAACCCATGCCAAGGAAAGCTGTTGACCTGGGGCATGTGATCTTGATAAGTCTCATGTACATTTCTCAGTCAAATTGTTTTTCATAACTGTTGAAATTATTTGAAAACACTGAAGCAGACGACATTTGACCACCAGCCGGTTTTGGCCGGTTTGAGGGGGAAAGGGTTAATGGCCACCACATTTTTTCTTTATGTATTCATCCTATGTGTATAAGCAACAGCTGCTTGTAAGACAAAGATTTTGTGGTGACTTTGTTCGCAGACACCCAGACAAGGTATTGTAAGGTGTATCCTATAATTTAAACCTAAATTGTACACAATTATCTATACTTAAATCAATCTATGAGCCTCCTGAGTCTCATTGCTTACAAACAAACCAACTCCTTATTTCTTGTCCTTACCTACACCCCTATTACAAAGGTTTGGATTCAGTCATGGTAAAGAAATACCAGATACATGGACAAATCTAGACTTTAAAAATTTGTCCTTGCCAAAATGGAAACATAAGTGTAATTAACAACAATTTTGTCATGGCCCTTTAATAATTATTTTTTAAAATATATTAGCTGTTTACACATTTCATTAGCCAAAATCAAGAAACATTAGCATTTGACTACTGGTCAGAGCAGTCCCTGAGATTTCTTCTTTTCACTGGCAGAGGTACTTTGAGGTGTTTTTTCTGTTGGTGTATGAGTCTAAGCAGGTAATAAGTTAAAGGCACATACATGTATTAAAATTAAGTGTGAACAATTTTGCTTAAGTTCCCAGAATTTATAGCTCTGGTATTCCAGATGATGAAAATGAGGGAGGATGACTAAATAAGACAAATATAGCCCCAGGGTTTGACATTAAAGCATGCCGTATTGTCTGGGACAAGTAACATATCAGCAGGACAAGTAGTAATTTTGACCTTAACCAAGATTCTCCTTGCCCAAAATTTTGATTAAAAACTGCTGAAGGAAAAGTAGCAAAAATCCTTTATGTAAAGTTCTGACTGTACTTACTGCAGATGACGACCAGGATAGTGCTGGTTATTAGAAGTACGATGGGGTCTCGTCGCCTTTTTTGCTTGTACATTGTGTCATCGTGACTAACGTTTGTCGTGTTGAACCTTTTGCGATCGTTCAATCTAAGGCGCACCACAACGTTCAGGACGAAAGCTATCAATGTTCCAACCAGACATACTGTGGCGAATATTTGACAGGCAATGAACCATCCTGAAAATAAAAAAATAAAATAAAATGTATATCGATTTGAATAAATTTTCACAATAAAGTGTATGTCGATATAAATAAATGATTACAATAAAGCATATGTCGATATAAATAAATTATCACAAGAAAGCGTATGTCAGTATAAATAAATTATCACAATAAGGCGTGGCTTGACAGACTTAAAACCCAGAGTGGCATCTGAGTACAAGCCTGCATGTACAAATAGCAAGCAAAATATGGTCTTGTAAGACAGGTGGTCTTTGAAGACGTGTCTTTCTGATTATCTACCTGTTGCATGCTTGAAAAGTTCAGACCCCCTCATCCCAAATCAGATTGTAAACACAACAGTTGAACCCAATATACAAATGGGCAGGGAGCACTGGTGTATTCCCAGTGGATTAGTTGTTGTTGAAATACAGTTATTCATTATTGTAGTTAAGTTGCAGTGCTTTATTATGAGAATCTTAATAGTCACATACAGTAGTCCCTGTCTTGAGAGGCCACCTGAAGGGCAGGCCCAAAAGTGGTCCCTCAAGACAGGTGGTCCTTATTAGAGGTACAACAACATGGAAAAGACAGAAGCAGGGACCTGCCAAATGTGGTCTTTCAAGCCAGGTGACCTCTCATTGGAGTGGCCTTTCACGACAGGGACCACTCTAGTACAATTGATTTTATTAGGCCTACAATAATACCTCCTGTATGTGACCACCCCTTCTACCTAGAAAAAGTGCGCACATACAACAAGTAGTCTTCACCAAAGTTAAGTTAAAAAACAAAACCGCCTTTGGCTTGTGGTCCCAGAAATGTGGCCACAAACAGTAGTGGTCATATACAGCAGGTATCACTGCACGAGTATGGTATTCTTTCTGCAGTGATCATATAATAAATAGTTTACAACCAAAGTTGCAGATTAGACTTATAGCAGATTACAATAGCAGCACTCCAGATCTGGTAATATAGGAGATTATTATATCTTCTGTATAACAGTCACCTTTTACGTTCTTTAATATTTTGCAATTTGTATTATTTGCATTTTTGTTTCATTCTATAGTTGTTGAAATAATCCAAGAATTCAAGAACATGGTGAAACTGTGTACCTGTGACCACCCTTATGCTTTATTAGCGTTAGCAGTAGACAAAATAGCCAAATGCTACTAAAACTTCAAAATGGCTATTAAAAGTAGCAAATGACTACTAAAATTTCCCAAAAATTCTTTATTTTCATGCAGAAATTTAACAGATTTCAAGTCTGTGTAGCTCTTTCCTAGAAAAATTGAAAAAACCTAGCACTAACCTAGTTATGAATCCTCTCACAAGAAGACTGTTTTGCTTGTAAATTGCAATTTACTTACACCTGAGGATGTGTTGAGCTATGCGACCTTGACTTATTTGAGCAATGCCCTTTGTTCTGTTGTTACTACACAAATTTATGACAGCAAGTTTGACAATGTTGCACACCTCATAAATTGATGCACACACAAAAATGTACACTTTACAGTATTCAACTGGATGACAGCCCAGTACACAAAGATCCATTGAGCAACTGTATCACTATTTAATTTTAAAATCAGAAAAAAGTTTTTACTTTCAATTTATTTTTAAAATAGTGACAGTTAGTTAGTGTGTTATTTGGGGGGAAAATAAATCTCATGTGGTGTTGGGGGGGTGAAAGGTTAATGTAAGATCGTGTGAACATTTCCACTTGAAATTATGTAAAAACCAAAACACACACACACACAAAACAAAATAAACAAGTTTGAAAGTCAAGTTAACAGTGCAACTTCAACGCCTGATTCTTGTCACAGTCTAGAGTGTCCAGTGGTCACAGAAAAAAATGAACAAACAAATATTGTCAACTTCTTAGGTTTCATACATTATAATATATTAGTTTATGAACTTAATTTCTCAGAAAAAACATGTGTATGGTTTTAAGGTTAATCTTAAATGTCCTGCCACTTAGAGTCATTCTCGTATACTTTTGTAGATATTCACCTTGTACCTTTCTTTATACACTTAGTGTCCATATGGGCATGAAGTAGACCCTTTATTACAAGTACAACAACAACTAGCTAAGGGTTAATGAGGGCTGGTATGTGTATTCTGTCACTTATTACCACCCATGAACCAGGGGAATTCCCTTTTATCCCTTGAAAATTCCTGTCAATACATTTGCTTAAATTGCAACTCTAGAGTTTTAGACCAGCTTAGTTTGTTTTATATGTTGTCATTTGTGGATTAATTGCACCAGATCACTTTGTTTACACTGACATTTTCGATGTGACTGAAGTTTTTCACACCTGTGTGGGATCATACCTGTGCTGTTCAACTGTCAGATGGCAGCCATATTGACCTACTTACCTGTACAGGTAGACATTGTCTTATAACATACAACAAAGCCTTAATCTACCTGTAATTCCACACTGTCATATCAGTCCTGCTGTTTTAGAGCCCAGTAAGACCAGACCACCACTCACCTGGCATGATCCAGCCTCGGATGTCCCAGTATTCTTTAGCCAGAATCCACCAGCATCCATGGTAGGCCTTTTGCGATGGATCACGGGGAAGCACCAAGCCAGCGAAACAGGCTTCCCAAAGGCCCAGCCTCTTGAAGCCACTGTGTACCCGTGGCCATGACTGTAGCCAGGACGGTGTGCTAAAGGCAATTAATAACAAAACAAATGAAAAGAAAGAGCAGAAAATGGCCACATATAGCACTCTCACTTTTCCCTCTACAGGAGTTTTCTTCCTCTTTTCAGCCATTCTCCATAATTTGCCTACCACCTAGTTGAGTTGGAGTTTTTCTGGGCCAAGCAGGTGCATTGTGGGAAATTTAGGAGCTTGTTTGAAACAGTGACTATGCCTGAGTCAGGTAAAAACTGGGTCAGCTTCATTAGCATATCAATCTTTGTGTATACTGCGTACCTGCCAGGTAAGAAAAGTCCATTGTTCAACAAGGGGGTGTCAGGTTGTTGTAGGTTGGTGACAGTTATGAAGGTTGAGCTGTGTTTACGTTTGTCCATTCCTTGTGTATATACATCAACAGATGTAGTGATTGACTCGCAGATAGTTCAACACTTAATGCCCCCTTTAAACTGTGTGGTGGTACAATGTCTTCTGCTTCAGTCTTTTTTTTTTTTTTAAATTTTCAGCAGCAGTGAATTGAAAAACAATTGGAACCAGGAAAGATAATTTGCTGCGTAGCAAATCAGTGTGTGTATCTTCAAAGCATATTGGTATGGCAATGTACAACTATTCCATAATACAGGAGTAGAAGTTGGAATGGCATCTCCATCTGTTATAGCTTTGAAGTTATTCAAGATTTAAAATTTATAATGCAACTATTTAGCATAATTTAAGTTGCTACAACTTTTATTTTTAATTCATTAGGTTCACAATGGTTAACAACCCCCTAGTTGAAGTTGGAATCACATCTCTGTCTATTATAGTGTTGAAGATATTTAAGATTGAAAATTTTGAATACTGCTAATTAGCATAATTTAAATTGCTTCAACTTCTGTTTTAGATTCATTACATGCGCAATGGTCAACAGCCCCCAAGTACAAGTTGAAAAGACATCTCTGTCTTTAATAGTTTTGAAGATATTCAAGTTTTGAAATTCCAAATGCTGCTAATTAGAATAATTTAAATGGCTTCAACTTCTTTTTAAAATTTATTAGATGCACAATGGTCAATAACCCCCTTGTAAAAGTTGGAATGACATATCTATCTGTTATACTTTCTAAAATATTCAAGATTTAAAATTTTAAATGCCCCTACTTTGCGTAATTTTAAACATCATCATTCCTCTGTATAAAAAGGTCCAACTCCTTGTATGGAGGTACAATCATGCCAAGTTTGGAGTTTCTATGTGTAATAGTGTCCAAGAAAAGTGTAGGACAAATTCACTAGGAAGGAAGGAAGGAAGGAAGGAAGGAAGGAAGGAAGGAAGGAAGGAAGGAAGGAAGGAAGGAAGGAAGGAAGGAAGGAAGGAAGGAAGGAAGGAAGGAAGGAAGGAAGGAAGGAAGGAAGGAAGGAAGGAAGGAAGGAAGGAAGGAAGGAAGGAAGGAAGGAAGGAAGGAAGGAAGGAAGGAAGGAAGGAAGGAAGGAAGGAAGGAAGGAAGGAAGGAAGGAAGGAAGGAAGGAAGGAAGGAAGGAAGGAAGGAAGGAAGAAAACAATTTGTTAACACACATTTAAATAAGAATTGTAGCAGAGACTTATTAGGATAATATGCCCCAAGTCAACAGCTTTCGTGAGTATGGTGCTTCAGTCCATGCCAAGGAAAACTGTTGACTCGATCAGTCTAAAATTCAGTTTTGGAGAGTAACTTGATTGACATATATGATACACCTCAGATCAGGTGCCTCTGAGTATTGGAATAGGATATTTCACATTTATTTGTACAAAGCAGTCTCACTAGATAACTACATGTAGATTATTTGTATAAACTGAATGATTGTACAACTCAATACATGGACACAAAATTTGGGGGGCCTACAATGTGTCATACGACTGGCGTGTAAATTTGTGAAATAATCCTGTATACTTTGATGCAGGGGCATATTTTTCCCTAAGTGTAGGAATTTTTCTTTTATGAAGATTCCAAATTTTTGTAACTAATCTTTAAAACTCCAGTTTTTCAACCACAAAATTCACAGAAGAAACAAAATGCCACCAATGAAAAAAGGATACCTTAGTTAGAACCTTATTCAATTCACATTGATTAATCAGGAAGTCTGCATTTTTTTCTTGGTTATTTCAATTTGTATTCAATCCAGCTGCTGTACAGACTATGTGCCTGGCATGTGACACAAAATCAGGTCATTAACTTTGTATTGTCTAAGGTAATCTTTAATTCATTGTCAAAGCATTGGTCAGTAAAGGTCGGAGGGGTGGGGGTCGGGGACAACAATTGTATGCTTTAATGTGCCAAACAAAATACTTTCTTGCCATTGGCAGCCAAACAGGTGACTGAGTCCTAATTGTTATCCAAACATCACGGTTGATGACTCTAAGTCCAATTGAGGTGGACTTGGTGAAGTCTTACTGATAGTCTTGATAATTTCTGGGCTAAACTTTTGTTATAAAACTTAACATTTTATATGTAAAACAACCAGGCATAATTTAAGATCACCAGTGCATGATAATGAGGGTAATGGTAATATGCGGAACGGAACCCCCCGGAACCACTCGTTCCGGCATATTATACGCTGGAACAGGCCCCCGCTTGTCTCTTGCGCTTTATTGGAGCGTATTTCACCCTCCAATACCTACCTCACACTTTTGTCTTTCTTGTCTGATAATGTAGAGTACTTGAAGTATATAATAAAAGACATATACAAGGTAAATGCACATCACTCAATCGCCGGAATGGGAGGTCGGCCATATTGGCAAACCTCGTTGGGCACTGGGCAGCCAGGGATTCAGCATACAAGAAACTACAAGTAGTTCGTATTCACAAAAATGGTTGGGCTACATGTGTCTGTTTATCCCTCCATTATATTTTAAAACAATAACTTACAAAAACAATTTTGTTCATGTGATATGTCAAACTTGAACCGTAAAATTAACTCAACCTACAGATTCGGATGTCAATCAACATCCAAAATGGCGGACCTCTCGATCTTACGATCGAGCGATATGTGGTTAACCTGGTAGATTTTATTCAATACATATTTAAAGCTGACCATATTTTCAGAAAAGAAGGACGTAAGTGAAGGGAAGGTTTGAGAGGACCAAAGAAGTGAAGAAAAAGCGCGAAGGACACAGGAGCACCCGTTCCGGCATATATTTGCCGGAACGGCGTTCCGTTCCTCATATTACCATGACCCTGATAATGATTGAAAAAGCCATTTTCAAAAATATTCAGTGTTCAGCTTCAAGGCAATTTCACATATACCCCCCTGCCCACAATAATGTGATCAAGGAATTTCCTCAAACAAATGATGACATTTGGGTCATCATAAAGTCTTTTTGGGTGCAATCACTTGTTGAAAGCAGGTTTCATCACAGAACAGGAAAAATTTTATTTTGATTTAATTAGCGAGTTCTGTCAATGACAATGCTTTGACCATCAAACTTTTCCTGTTTTTTGTTTCAAAAGTTGACGCAATTGCAATTTCATAAAAATGTACAAAAAAGTTTCTCAGACGGAGGGTTTGCTTTCACATGTACTAGGTCACATGATAGGAGTGAATCAACAGCTTTCCTCGTCCACCTTGGTTGCTTACTCGTCCTGAAAATTTTTGTGGAAAATATTTCGAGAAAGGGCCATATGTATAATTATGCATTCAGAATGTTTTAAGAAACTTAAGGACAATATTCATCACACATTCAGAATATTTTAGGTGAGGACAATAATAATTATGTATCACACCTTCAGAATATATTTAGGAGAGGACAATATGTATCACACCTTAAATGTGGAATATTTCAGGAGAGGACAATGTGTATATCACACCTTGAATTTGGAATATTTTAGGAGAGGGCAATATGTATCACATCTTAAATGTGGAATATTTTAGAAAAGGACAATATGTGTCGAACCCTGAATTTAGAATATTTTAGGAAATGACAACATGTATCGCACCGTTAATTTGGAATATTTTAGGAGAGGGCAATATGTATCACACCTTGAATTTGGAATATTTTAGGAGAGATGTTTGCTGGCAGACTGGGGCTGTGTGTAACCACTTTCATAACCAATCAGGTCTGTCCATAATGAAGACAGTATTAAGGCACTACAGTGAGCCCCCTGTAATAAGACCCTAATTACACATGGCCAGGTTTTGCTTCTACAACTGTATGTTTTCAGCCAGTGCTGTTACTTCAAGCTGTACTCAGGTTGTACAATATTATGCAGATAGTGACAACTCCAGTTAAAAAAAAAAATCATGGAAAAATTCAGAAGTGAGCTAGCTGTAAGTATCATGGCATATATAGAAGATTGTCTTCTCAGCTGGTATCAGCAGCTATAGACAAACCATGCAAATTAAACCTAAGACTGTCTCTATGTTATGGCTGTATCAGCAGACAAACTAAAGACTGTCTCTATGTTATGGCTGTATCAGTAAACAAACTAAAGACTGTCTCTATGTTATGGCTGTATCAGTAGACAAACTAAAGACTGTCTCTCTGTTATGGCTGTATCAGCAGACAAACCAAAGACTGACTCTGTGTTATGGCTGTATCAGCAGACAAACCAAAGACTGTCTCTATGTTATGGCTGTATCAGTAAACAAACTAAAGACTGTCTCTATGTTATGGCTGTATCAGCAGACAAACCAAAGACTGTCTCTATGTTATGGCTGTATCAGTAAACAAACTAAAGACTGTCTCTATTTTATGGCTGTATCAGTAAACAAACTAAAGACTGTCTCTATGTTATGGCTGTATCAGCAGACAAACCAAAGACTGTCTCTATGTTATGGCTGTATCAGCAGACAAACTAAAGACTGTCTCTATGTTATGGCTGTATCAGCACACAAACCAAAGACTGTGTCTGTATGTTCATAAAAATTTACAGTAAGTGGGGTATACAACAGGGTTTGGTTACTCAAAGAAAAGCACAGTCTTGTTTTATTATTATATTTAGATTTATTTGTTTTAAAACTTGTATGCATCAGTTCGTAATGTTAAGATACACCAGCAGACAGTCTAAAATTTATTTTTCTTGCTTTGGAGGTTTTGGGCAGAATGGTCCACCAGAGTCTGCAGTCAGTCTTACCCTTGCCTGTGGTACGACATGCCCCCCCCCCCCAAACCCACTCCCAGTTAGGTATAGCACCCTCAGTATATGTACTTTGCAGCTTCACTGTCTGAGACACTACACAGGCAACCCAAACCCACTAAAATTGACCATAAATGGCTGGTGGTTAACCCTTAATGTGCTAATGACTGCTATAGTCGTTTTCTCATTACCATTAAACATATAATTGGTTAAAAGGTTCATTATCTTCATGCAGAAACCTTTCCAGGGTTCATACAGGTTTGTGAAAAGTAAATTCAAGGACTTTCAAGGACTTTTTCAAGCACTTAAATCAAGTTTTCAAGGACCAGATCCAGCAATAGAATACAACAGACAAATTTTTTAAATTATAACTTTTCAACCCTCTACTAATAAGACCAATGCATCTTATTTCACATTTATTATTTATTCCAACCATGTATGAATCAGACTCCATTTTTGAAATAGGCAGTAGACTTTCCACAAACTTACAAAGAAGCCTATATGTGGATCATATTACAGAAAGTCATTTTAAAGATAAATTCAATATGGATTATTTTATGAGTTTACTGTGACTTCTGTAGGCCTACAGCCAGTTATGTAGGCCTACAGCCAGCATGGGTTGTATTCCTGAAATTGACTCTATAAAAATGCTACAACTACATATGGGTAAAATTAGACCTGAAGATTTACCTATCCCCATGCACATTCTTCACAAGAATGCCCCAGTTTCTTTTATGGGAAGGTGATGTACTTTGTTACCTGTATGTTTGATACAGTGTAATTGTCCCAGAAAGTAGGCTGTACATGTAAATAAGGCTCACATTATTGATTAGGCCTGATTTGATAAGAACTGTCAAACCTACATGGGTTAAAAGGGGGTTAAAAGCAAAAAGATACTTTGTAGTTTGCAGTGCTACATTTTGACAAATGGAATTTGCCAGCCACTTCAAAGGAAAATGACAGCAGAATGTGTTCATCTTAATGTGATTCAAGTTCATAAATGCTAAATTTTGTGGAAAATATTCATATTCCTTGGCAACTTGCGTCATTGGGCGATGCTTAAAAATAAAATTCAAGGACTTTTCCAGCACCTTTGTCCAGAATTCTGGATTTTCAAGGTTTTCAAGGCCTTAAAAATGAATGTAGCAAATTCAAGTACTTTCAAGCACTTCAAGGACCTGTGAACCCTGCCTTTCATTCAAATATCAGCAAGCCTAGTCTAAAACAAAAAGTAGTCTTAGTCAACAGCTTTCGTTGGGGCACTTTGCGTGTATTGTGCATAAAGTGCCCTGAAGAAAGATGTTGACTCAGTCTTAAATCAGCGCCTTAAGGGTTAATTGTCGGTTTTGGTGTTTCGGACTCATGTCAACCATAATGAAAAACTAATTGAATGAGAATTGCATGAGACGTATCAAGATAACATGCCCCAGGTCGACAGCTTTCCTTGGGGTAGGGTGGGAACTTATTGCCCACCCTACCCCCAAGGAAAACTATTGACTGAGTTTTCAAACAGGGAAAAGGGTTAATGAATGAAATTTTTTGTGTGACTGGCATGGCATTGTTGCATAAATGTGAGAAAAGAAATAAAGTTATACGTTCCGAACACGAAATATATATTTTCGGCATTGCCTTAAAGGGGAACAGCAGTGAAAGTTTGTACTTTTTTTAGTCATTAATGGTCATTTTAGGTGTTCATGTGACAAATTTTCAACATTTTTTCTCAAACAGGTATTTAGTTAGAGCTATTTTATATTTCCAGTAGGTGTTCTGATGTGTGATGTCACCTGGGCTACCCTCCGTATATAATACACAAACCTTGAGGGGCACCAAGCTGAGATACACAACATAAGCAGGCATATCATAATGACTTGTGTACTGTGATAATCACCCCCTTTGATCTTATCAGTGTGGTATATTAGTTGACAGCTGCTTCAGTAGTTGATTACACAACCTCAGGAGCTGTTAGCTTGTGTATATTGATTTCTGCATTTTTCTTTACTTATTAATCCTCATTAAATGAGTAAATATCTCAGTTTAGTAAATTTGATTATATCTATACACACTGTTTCATCCATGGTAAAAGTGGAATATGTGTACTTGGTCAGGTTTCCATGTTTTTGTCAAAGTTTTACTCGGCTGTCATTGCATTAGCTGTAGCAGTTAGTGCAGATGACATCACAACCCCTCATTTACATATCTAAGAAAACTTGATAGCTACTTATCCAGTTGGGAATAAAGTTTGCATTTTCTGATACTGGTTCACATTTGTTATATGAAACAACTTAAAAATTGTAAATTACCACCGCAGTACCCCTTTAATGCTGGTGGATTTTTAGTCCCCGATTCTGGAAATAAAAGCCGACTCAGTAAATATACTGCATTACCGTGTTGATATGGCACTCGCCCATAACTACCTTCATTCTTTTTATGAGTGGGGATTTGGTCGAGTGGATATGTGCGTTTCCCATTTCAGCTAGGGGACTGGTGCCAAAGGTTGCAGGTTCGAGTCCCGCTCATTCCGAACATGAAATATACTGGTGAGATGTAGTATATGTCAACATCAAACACCACAAATGTTGAACTACTGGGCATTGTTTTGATAACAAGAAAGCAGAACATCTCAGTATAAAAACGTTTTATTCACATCTTAAATTAACAGTGACATTTTGCTGTTGATATTTTTCATTAATTTCTGGACTGTTTCTTTTGGTTCGAAGACGTCCTTCTAAAAAACTATGCCAATACATTAAAAGAATCAACAACATATTTTTACACCATTGATTTACCATGATAGTATGTCAGATATTGAACCTTTTAAAAAAAAAAAAAAAAAAAAAAGACGTATGAACTTGTTTATATGTTGTATTGATACACTGTGTTCAGAGTGGTTCAGCCTAGCTGGGCTATGTACATATTTTTTTTTTTTTTTATCAAAAGGGAACTGTAGAAACACAACAAAAATAAAATTAATCAATAATGTAAGCAAAAGTGATCATATGAATTGGCAAACAGAAAGAATTTTTCAATATTGAGCTTTTCATCTGAGCCATATTGACTTTTTTTTTATCAATTTAATAAATATTTAGGAATCTCTGTTCTAAAGTTGTACATTTATGTTATTGACAGTGACACTGTTTACATGAGCTCTAAGGCTCATTCCTTGTCCTGCCGACAAAATCACGGACACAAAAAATTTCCGACTTCCATTTCAAAGTGAGTTTAAAAGTTATTACACTCCTGTAAAAGTGCTCATATTTTCTTCGGCAGGCAGGTTGAATATTTGTACAAAATGATGAAGAAGCATAAAAATGTATGGGAGTCGGTATCTGTATGCCGTTAATATTTACATCTCTAGAGTTCACGTTTGTGGTGTGGTCAGGTAACCGTGGTAACTGTTCTGTGTATAGTTTGTTATGCGTAGGACCCTTTGGCTGCTGTGGGCTTCATAGGGATAGCATGACCTCTGGGGTCACTTCCTTTCTCCACAGATTTTTCCACGCTTTGTTCGTAGTCCACCATTAGCGTGTAAATAATGATAGATATTGTAGAAAATGCAGCCAAGAAACCAGCGACAACAGCCAATCCAAATGACCAGCCCAAGTAGTCCTCGTCCCAGCGTGGCATCCAGGTCCGATCTTCACCCACCATTGTTCCGAAGACCACACAGACGACGCCTAGACACAGGGCTGTAAAAACACAGGATATTATCATTAGCTATCAAGGACCAGTCATTATCGGTTAGCAAACAGGGACCAGCCATTACCACCAATCAAGCTCATTGGTTCACGAAATTTCTGCTCAATTCAATTTTGTGCATTTACAAGGTACAAAAAATTAAAATGTGAGAACTTTCTGGACAAAAGTTATCAAGTAAAAATTAATTTACTCTGCATGTGGATCAAAGCAAGAGGAGAATTGAGATTCACCGATGGGCCATTTCAATTCTCTTGTTTTGATCCACATGCAGAGTAAATTAAAGTGCATATTGAATATTTATGAGGCTGTTTAGTGTATGATGCTGCAGATTACAAAATCCATTTTAAGTGCCACTTTTCCATTTCATTTTGTCCAGGCTGTGAATGGGCTAAGTTGTATGTGCTGAAATTTGCATTTTTCAGATCTATGACATTTTGTGAAATTACGTTTTTTTGAAAATTAGTTGAAGTACAGTTGCAACCCATAATGGTTTTTGAATAGCATAACAACCAATCAGGTTCCAACTCTGAGGGACCCTTGTGGCGATGTATATATACTATGGCGGGCGTTACAAATCATGCAGACATATATATAAGCATATTTTCTATGCTATTTTGTGGTGAATTGCCTCATGGTGTGAAAATTCATATGATCCTGTTGTCCGACCAAGCAAAATCTTTTTGTGGACAAGTGACTGTCAAATTTCACTTGTCCCATGGACAAGTAATTTCATTGGCAAAATTCATAACCTTCTAAACTTCTATTTTTTTTTGTGTGTGTATTGGGGCGAATTCACCCCTTAGAGCTAATTCTGACCTTTCCTATTGTTTTGACTTACATCTTCACTCAGCCAAGACACATTCATAACAGCAACATTTTTGTTTGCCCCTGGGGCATCTGCTTTGAACTTTTTGTTTGCCCTGTTTGGAATAGTCATTGTCCATGGCAACCTGACATACAGACAGATGTCATGAGCTGTGGTGATAACAATCTCAGAAGTATATATATATATATATATATATATATATATATATATATATATATACAGTAAAACCTCTCTAACCGAACACCTCTCTATACTGAACACCATTTCTCGTTCCCAAATACATTCTCTCAATGCTATGAAACCTGCCTATACCAAACACGTCACTACACTGAACACTTTTTTTCTGGTCCCAAGGGTGTTCTGTATAGGGAGGTTTCACCATATATATATATATATATACAGAATTTTTACTGCTGGTGTTTATGGGAAGACCTCTGTGTGCACACTTACTGGTGAGTAAGGTGGTGGCGCTGGTGGTTTTGAGGACACAGAGTTCTTTCTCTGAGTCCTGGCAGGGCACGACGGCTCCCAGCAGCCCAATGGTGATGAACCCCAATACTACCGCAAAGGTCATCAGGGTCTGGATGGCAATGAACCATGCTGAAATGTGGGGAAAAAGTAAAATAAAATCAATTAATATTTCACCAGAGAAAATCTGAAATAAAAGCGCAAGTAAACCTCGTTATTATGAAACTATCTGGTAAAATGTCATGATATCTAAATGCTGTAAATTGCTTGAATTTCACTGTATTCTTATTTTTGCTTGATTTTCTGATGGCACAAAACCATGAAAATAAAAACACAATGAAGTAGTGTTGTATTTAGTGTTTGGGCAGGAATTACTTCCAAAATAGTGAAATTAAAACTATAATGATCTATCAAAGATACAAAAACTGAAAATTAAAACATGTGGAAACAAAGCAATTTACAGTATGTCAGATAAATATATACACACACACACATATACATACATACACACATATATATATATATATGTTGGGGGAGGGCTCCTTTTAAACCAACCCCAGGGTTGCAGACGGAGGGGTGGCCTCATGTTGGGGGTGGGTAGAGCTGCTTTGTGGCTGATTCCCCTTTTGTTCAAATTAGGTCCATAAAAGAGCAAACTTTCCTGGTTAGCAAAAGCAAAAATAAAGATGCACAAATCAGTGATATTTTATGCATGTAGTTCCAATATGGGTCCACGATTGATGAAATTAACTTGGTCCATATAATGGTAGAAGCTTTCAGTTCTCGTCACGATGAAAAATACAAGGTCTGCATGAAGAA
The DNA here is from genome assembly GCA_964020975.1 of Hermodice carunculata. Classification (NCBI taxonomy): domain Eukaryota; kingdom Metazoa; phylum Annelida; class Polychaeta; order Eunicida; family Amphinomidae; genus Hermodice; species Hermodice carunculata. The sequence goes on along the minus strand of OZ026623.1, from coordinate 13,938,974 downwards.
AATAGTGGTACAGTGGTCCCTGTCACGAGAGTCCACCCGTCCAGCGACAAAAAAGTGGTCTTATGAGACAGGTGGTCTTTCATGACAGGTATATTAACACGGGAAGTATAGGACTTGGGATTCTGAAAAGCAGTCTGTCATGAGACGGTGGTCTCTCACAACAGGGGTCTCTCGTGACAGGGACTACCATACATGTATCTGAAAAGTTTACTGAGAGACAAGTAAAAACTCTGTACATGTAGTGCATTTTTCAATTTGAGGAGAGTGTAATCTTTGAGTTTATACTTGATCATGTTCAGGTGGCATCAACAGTTTGCTCAATGTCACTTTGTAGCTTAATGTGTATTTGCAAAATGAAACCTTTTTCTTTTTGCTAAAACTTTTTTCCAAGTTACATAATACACTTAACCAAGTTGATCAATCACAGGAAACTTGTATAGTATATGAATTTTTAAGAATGCATGTTTTGCTTTTAGATTTTTAGTGCAACATTTGTCATTGATATTGGAAGGCATCATAATTTATTATAATTCCTGAAATCGAAAGAGGCCTGTGGCCATCAAGTTGCAAATGTACGTTGTTTTTGTCACTGTAACATTATGACAGAGCAAACTAAACTGCCACAAAACAAACTCAGTACTCACATTCTCAGGCTTTTTTTTCTAAATTAGATAAATGATTCTTCCATTTTACTGAACAATCACAGCATCATCTTTTCATGCTATCATTTTCCAAACAGATCATGATTAATTGGTTATATTTTTAATGTAGGTCATTGACTCAGTGAATGTCCAGCCAGGTCAATGGGTAAAATACAGTGATGAATAATTAAAACCCAGAAATGTTTGTTTGTAAACATGTTTTAGGTAATGCTTGTGTCATATTAGAGTATTTTACACTGTCTGTATGTTCAATGGACTGCACCAGAACATTAACTAAGACTACTTTTTGCTTTAGGCTAGGCTTGCTGGAATTTGAATTTGGTGTTCGTCAATCAAGTTCAAATCATTCATTCACGTATCTAATATATCCCAAATTAAATGACAATTCTTTATGCCGGTTATTATCATACTTAATGACTGTACAATAATAAATTATATATACATGTGTATGTATATATATATATATATATATATATATATATATATATATATATATATATATATGTATATACAGGTGGACCATGAGTACCTAAATTGCACTATAAGGGGGAACCACACAAGTACCTCGTATAATCCTAACAAAAAACTTTTTTGTGTCCCATTAACTCAATATCAGAAACAGTGGTACCTGTTCTAAAGACCACCTCCAATTTAAGACAGCATGTCTTTTTAAGACCGCTCTTTCAAGAGACTTTGCTATATTTCCTTGTTGAATATACCTTCAATTTAAGACCACCTGCAGTGTGAAACCAATTTTTGTAGGCTGTAGGAACGGTCTGAAATAGCAGTAGGTACCACTGTATATAATAATGTAAGCATATTTTTTTCAGTCTTATATATATATATTAGCATAAGGGTGACCAGACTTAGGGGGACCAGTGTTTGGTCTCCTTAAGTCTGCGGTCTGCCAAAGTCTGTCTTATACATGTATGGACCCTGATTGCTGAAGTTATATATGTATGTATATATATATATATGTGTGTGTGTGTGTGTGTATGTATGTATGTAAATATATATATATATGTATATATATATATATATATATATATATATATATATATATATATATGTATATATATATATATATATATATATATATTTATGTATATATATATATACATGTTTGTATACATGCACAATATATTACCTGCTGTATGTGGCCACCCTTTCAGCCACAAAAGGTGGCCACCTACAGCAGGTAAATTCACAAAACAGGTAGACTCACTTTCTTGTGGGATTTTCAAAAACTATGCATTTTGAGTTAATCTTGTTATTGCATATAGTGCTCAAATTTTGCACATTTAAGCCAAAACCTTGAAAAGAAAAAGAGAAAAGCGCAAGAGTCCTGCCAGACGAAACCAGTGAGCAAGCGTCAGTTGGGCAATGGACAAACACACAGCCTCACAGGGGAATCCCCAGTCACCACTTGTGCCTTTATGCCAATCAACTGATAAAATCACCCCAATCAGCCCTGAATTTTCACAACTTGCAATTTCTTTGCCTAAATTGCATTAAGTGCTATGAACCTAAACATTGATGATACAGTTTTATGGGTGAGAAAACATATTTTCAGTGTGTGACAAAGTGACCTAGTTTTTGGATTGGTATATAGCTGTGGGCTGAAGACATTGAATACCTGTGACCTAGTTTTAGGGATAGCTTCCACAGGTACACATTCAATACAGTTCAGGTAGCATGCTCACAACAAAGATACTGAATTGGCCAGATAAAATGTCTCTTAGCTGGCTGTGAATACTTACAAGGCATAATCCAGTCACGAATGTACCAGTATTCTTTATGGAATATCCACCAGCAACCATAGTAAGCCTTGCCTATGTAATCAGACGTGTGTTCATAGCCATTAAAGCAGGCCTCCCAAAGTCCTAGCCTCTTGAAGTTGTTGTCCTCGCCTCCCCCCTCATACCAGTGTCCCGTCCCGTAAGCAATAATACATAGCACAAATGAGACTATGTAGAACGCCAGGGACAGGTAGTATGGAACTTTGTTGGCCATTTTCCTGTGAACTATGTCATTTGTACCAGTTCAGCTTTTACTCCATCTTGGTTTCTCTTCACAGGTGTGCATTCTCTGTTTTGACCAATCAGAGCACAGCTTGGTTTCAGGCAGACCAGTCCACTTGCATGTCACCTGGGGGTGACAGTGTTGAAGCCTTACTCTAGACTCAGCACTTGAACTGAATCATTTATGCAAATTAGGGGAACTTTCTATTTGTGACGCATGATGGGGAAGAATTTTGTTACATTAAAGCCTTGGATAAATCTGTAAAGCAATCAAAGTAGCTGAATGGTTCAGTAATCCTGAGTGCACAGCATGCAAACATGTTATAAACTGTGAACTAATTTTACCACTTGCCAGGCAGGGGTTCCCCCTTTACAAAGGCACCAACTGTGAAGACCTGCGATTTCCAGGGACAGATTAAGATGTATAAATCTGTAGCCAAAATTGAAAATACAATCACAATAAACAGAGATTCTGTCTTGGCCTTTCTGAATGGAGGGGGTGAGGGCATTTCCGTACTGGTATACTGGAAGCCCAGTTATTCTCTGTTCTTTGTATTAATTGTGATGTTCGTTATTTTAGAACATTCTTATTTTCTGTGCACAGTACTGAGGCAAAATTATTTCCTGTATACTGCAACTCCTTTTAATCCCCCCCCCCCCCCGAGTCAACAGCTGTTGACCTGGGGCATGTGATCTTGATAGGTCTCATTTACAATTCTCAAATTGTTTTTCATTACCATGATTATTGTTGAAATTAGCTGATAACATTCAAAGCAGATTACAGTTTTGACCACCAGCTGGTTTTGGCTGGTTTAAGGTGGAAAGGGTTAAATTAGCCAAATTAAAGTGATGTGAACATTTGGCTAGTGCTCAGAGTGGTCTGTGGTTAACTTTCCATTTACTGTTTGATCTGGTCACTGTTGATCAGTGTAGTTTTCAGAAATACACACTCTGTCACCATGTTAGGCCAGGATCATGGCACAAAAATATCAGCATAAAGAGACTTAAACTTGACAAATCACACAAAGGAAAAATATTGGGGGAGGTGGGATCAAACTAAATATAATTATGTCTCCTGGTGGAAGCCGGGGGACATATTGTTTTAGTGCCCGTTTCTTCCGTTTCTTCTTAATCTTGTTGTTGTTGTTGTCGTTCAGGTTCTTCAACACTTGGTTTCTGTGTGATAAGTCTTGAAGGACTTGACAGAATTTAATGAAACTTGGTAGGATTATGTATCTAGGCAAGACCTAGGTTGGGATTTTATTTGGATGACCTTGAGCGAATTCTCAAGGTCACAGGGTCACTTATGTGAAATTGGTTTCCGTTCGATAAGTCTTGAAGGACTTGATGGAATTTGATGAAACTTGGTAGGATTATGTATCTTGGCAAGACCTAGGTTGGGATTGTATTTGGATGACCTTGAGCGAATTCTCAAGGTCACAGGGTCACTTATGTGAAATTGGTTTCTCTGCGATAAGTCTTGAAGAACTTGATGGAATTTGATGAAACTTGGTAGGATTATGTATCTAGGCAAGACCTAGGTTGGGATTGTATTTATATGACCTTGAGCGAATTCTCAAGGTCACAGGCTTACTTATGTGAAATTGGTTTCCGTTTGCTAAGTCATGAAGAACTTGATGGAATTTGATGATACTTGGTAGGATTATGTATCAAGGTAAGACCAAGGTTGGGATTGTATTTGAGTGACCTTGACCTCATTTTCAAGGTCACAGGGTCATATATGTGAAATTGGTTTCTCTGCTATAAGTCTTGAAGAACTTGATGAAAATTGCTAGAGTAATGTATCTAGGTGAGAGCTAAAATAGGATTGCAATTTTCAAGCAAACTTGGTTATTTGTAATTTGTTATCACCTGTAGCTTTTTCAGAGACGTAAGTGTTCCACCGGGAGACATTTGATTTTCTGTTGGAAAATCAATCTGTTCTAGTTTTTTCAAAGTTTACTAAATGATAAAATTAACATTCATCAGTGAAACTTCTCAACATTCTCTTCATCTGTTGTCATGAATACTGTAAATTGCTTTAATTTCGCTGTATTCTTAATTTCGCTTATTTCGCTGATGGTACAAAACCATGAAAATAAAAGCACAGTGAAATAGTATTTTAACGTTGTTTAAATGGGAATGGTGTCCAAGACAGTGTAAGTAGAACTACAGCAAAATGTCAAAATTACAAAAACCATGAAAATTTATACAGGTGAAAATAAAGCAATTTACACTACTCTCCTGGCCTCTTCAAACCCCTTCTAAATATTTTGTCTAAGAACATCCCAAACTCAACTGGAAGTCATTGCATGCATAGCCAGCCTTCCTTGTGGAAGACTGGTTCCTTGCAGTCTGTGTGTTCCTCAAAGTTGTTGATATTGGCCGGTTACCTGGTCACACTAACTGTACTCAGGAACAGATCTATAGACCTTCAAAATTTGTAGCTGAATCGGGAAATAAAACAAATCACTGGTCAGCAGAATGTGACCTCACTCTTATATATTTCATGTTAAAAACATTAGCCATTTGCAATTTCTTTGGCCAAATGAACGAAACATTAGCATTTGACTAATTGGCTAATGGCAATAGCGATTCCTGTACACTTAACAGCTGGTCACCCATCCTATCTGCTCACCCTCCCTGCCTGCTCTCCCTCCCTGCCTACTCCCCACCCTACCTGCTCCCCCTCCCTGCCTGCTCCCCTCCCTGCCTGCTCCCCCTCCCTGCCTGCTTCCCCTCCCTACCTGCTCACCCTCCCTACCTGCTCACCCTCCCTACCTGCTCACCCTCCCTGACCTGGTGCCCTGGAGCGGGACCTACTGTTTGAGACCACTTCTACTGCCAGCAAATCACATGTTGCAGGTGGTCTTAAAATACAGGTAAATGTGTTAGATAGATGGACTGCAGTGTCATGAAAGGGTAGTCTTAAAGATATGCCATCTGTGACAAGATGTAGTCTTCAGAGCAGGTACCACTGTACTGTGATCAAGATAGGTAGCCATCAGAGGAGTGAGGGCAAGAGCACATCAAAGGAGGCTCTTTACTTAATGAAATTTTGTAGGTCCATTCCCCACCAGTGGAGTGTAATGCATTGAGGAAGAAAAAACAAAACAGCAAAAAGAACAGAGTTTTTGTAATTCCTCCCCTCCCCCCTCCACCCCACACAAAAGAATGGTATGAAATGGTGGTATGACCATGCAGGTATTGTCAATGCCTCCATGGCATGATACTGCCTGGTATTTACAGCAGGCCCGGCTCAGTGTTTCAATGATGACCACCTGGGGCTTAGGCTCCATTTCAGGTCTGTCAAATCCATGTCCAAGCTCCCCAAAGATCAGTGTGACAGGGACACACATGACCCATCACATTGTTACCCTACTGCATCTATTACTTGGTAGGTTAATTATGCTCTTGTCGGGTACTATGAAACCTAATCCGTTGCATCCAAAGGTGTGTCATCAGTTTTTTTTTTTCTTTCTTCATTAGTTGTCCACTTTCCTGGTGTCTGTATAGCTGTCTGGAATCTTGCAGTTGGGTTCAGGCAGTTTGATAGGACTGCCTGTAAAAAATGATAATCAAATCCTGCTATCCACTGGTATTTCCATAATCACTTCACAAGCTCTAATAATGACCTGTCCAGAATGTGTCCTACTTATCACTAAGTACCACAAATCACACTGAGTGATACGGGTGATAAAAACATATACTGGACATTTCATAACAGAGTTTTTTGTTTTCATTTCATTTCGATAAGTTTCTTATTAGAGCCCAGAAAATGTACTCCATTTCACATAAGACAGGGGTTGGGGGGTAAAGGGTTTTCCGTACTGGTGTACTGGCCTTTTTTATTTGCTGTACTTACATGCTGAAAGCCTTTTTAATATCTGTACTTCATACCAACCATCATTTGTACATTTACTTATTTTCTGTATGTTGTACTAGCTAGGGCAAAATTATTACTTGTACCAGTGTACCAGGGGCCCCCCTTAATTGCTCACCTCCATAAGAAATGGATGTAAAGGTTAGATTTGTAGGAAATTATATTAGCCCTGAAAGTGCTAATCACTGCTATAGTTGTTTTCTCATTACTGTTAAACATATAATGGTTAAAAGATTCAAATTCCTCATGAACATACATTGAAACCTCATTATAACAACACTCAAATATCTGACATATTCAATATAATGACACAAATTTTCATGGGGAAAAGTTCATTTTCTTTGTTACTTGATTCATTTATCTGACATGTTCAGTTTTCTGACACATTTGCTAGGGAACAGGTGGTGTCATTATAACGAGTTTTCACTGTACCTTTCATTCAAATACCAGCAAGCCTAGTTTAAAGCAAAAAGTAGTCTTAGTCAACAGCTTTCCTCATGGCACTTGGGGTGCAGAGTGTCCTGAGAAAAGCTGCTGATTCAATCTTAAATCAGCACTTTAAAGGTTAAATATTTTCAGTTTATACCACAGAAATGGATCATTTTGAAAGGTCAGGCTGCAGTCTTAAAACAAGCTTTCATTTCATTTTTTTTTTTTTTTTTTTTTTTTCTTCAAGCTTTCATTTCAGTTGAAAATTGCACACCCACTTTTCTCTTATTAATTCCCATGCTAAAATTTCCTAAATGTGGAAATATAAAGTGCTTGTGCCTCTACAGTAGTTGGCAAGTGTGCATTTCAAACATTATTGTATTTAATACTTGTACAGCCAGAGTTTGCCTTACATTAAGTCACATGCTATGGTCTTATTAACGTTGCAAGAACTTCTCAAGCTGACAAGTCCTTATCCATGCAGTGACCTCATATGAGTTCATGGTGTTAAGAGGCTCTATGCTTGACTGGCTTTGTGAAAGGACTGGTTACTCTATGTGTGACATAAGCTTTGAATGCAGAGAAGAGTGGAGGGCCCTGCAAACTTGGCCAAATTTGAATAAAATCAGAGCCTCCAAGTCTCACGCTTTTTATAAAAGTAAAAAAAGTAGCATTATTTCATCAGTGGCTGTAAAGTTGTAGTTTTGCCATGTTGATGTACAATGCACGCATGGAATATGTCTATGATGGGACCTAAAATGGTTCAAAACGCAGGAAATGAAGGTGCAAATTTCAATGTTTTCCTGGGGGAGACTCCCTTAAATATGCTTTTCACCTGTGGTGCTTGCCCTCCCACGTACTCTTCAGTACCTGTAGGAGGGAGATCCCCCATTTTTAACACAGGCGAGCTGAGAGAGGCTCTGTAAAATGTACGTCATGCTATTGGTGGAGCAATTCAACTCTTAGGCATGATGAGGCAGTAAGCTTAACCGAGAAACTTTCTTTTCAAAATTGTCCACATAAGTCTTAATTTTGTTTCTATTGCTAATTTGTTGAACTTTTCTATGGATCCAGTATATTTCTTTGTTAAATACCCCAACCCTTGCAGGACCTCAGGCAGGGCCACTGGGGGATGACTTGAATGTGTGTTTAGTGATTATCTGCTGAGGAAAGCCATTATTCTGGAATATTTGTACATGCACTATTCCATGAATTGTAATATTGTAATTGTAATATCATGAGAAGTGTGCAAACAACTCAAGATTTCTATATATGTCAAACTTCATCTGGGCTAATTTTTCAGGATTATTGGTTGTGTTCAATAAAACAAATTGCATGCTGGGACAATTGAGTCCTTCTCCTAGCTGATTTTCACTAAAATTCAGAATGCTTAGGGATGGTTCCACATGAAAGTACACAGAGCACTCCTGTACGTATAACCCTTCTCCCTCCCTGGAGTACTTCTTGGCATTGAAAAAGGATGACATGGTTCCACCAACAGTGAAAGAAACCAAGTCACCAAAAGCTTGGCTTTCTGTCAGTTCTAATTTCAGGTGAGCTGTGTCAGCTGTTAACCCTTAAAGTGTAAATCACATCTATAGTCGTTTTGTCATCACTGTTAAACATATAATGGTTAAAAGATTCAACTTCCTCATTAAGATTACCTTTCATTCAAATACCAGCAAGCCTAGTCTCAAGCAAAAAGTAGTATTAGTCAGTAGCTTTCCTTGGGACACTTTACACACATTGTACACAGTGTCCCAAGCAAAGCTGTTTACTCAATCTTAACCCTTCCCCCCTTGAATTAAGACTGAGTCAACTGCTTTCCTCGGCATGGTTTGGTAAGTGCCCAACCCATGCCAAGGAAAGCTGTTGACCTGGGTCATGTTGTCTTGACAGGTCTCAGCTTCAATTCTCAGTCAAATTGTTTTTGATTGCTGTTAAAATCAGTTGAAAACGCTGAAGCAGTGACATTTGACCACCAGCCAGTTTTGGCCAGTTTAAGGGGAAAGGGTTGAATCAGCACTTTAAAGGTTAAGTAGGCTGCAAACTTTAGGGTCAATTTAAAGTTGTCTGCATTTTCTCATTAGTGCCTTTAGTGCTTACTTAAAAGTAGTCTTTTAATTTGAGGTTAATTTAACATGTAATCCAGCATGAAAACACATCTCTGGCCCTGACGAATTCTGTGTATTGGATTGTGTATTCAGCTGAATACACCACTAAATAATTGGTGTGACCTCTCCTATTGTCCCTAGCTGACACCAGTACTTCCCTCTGTTTGTGAATTTCTTCTCTGGAAAAATGTTTCGGTTGAACATTTTATCTGTGTAATGTGCCTAGCAGATATCTGTATTTCATTGGGTTTATGCCAGTTGGTTACATTGAGTGTGTTTGATGACATCACAACCTGGTACCTTCTGAATGACTAAAATGTTGCAAACATGTCAACATAGGATTTGTCTGGAACTGTAGAGTTCTTTGTTCAATGGAGGTATTTGTGCAAATGTGGAATAAAAGTGATGTTTTGTTGTAACAACCAGTGGCCACTGTTATAAAGAGATAGCTCCACCTTTGCAACCTTTAAATGTGTGTCCTTTTGGGGATTGGTTTCTGCATTTGTAGTAGCATCAGGAGTATAGAATGGTGGTTGTAATGGGGAGGGGGGGGGGTGATATCTATGTGCAGAGGTCCACACAGGTAGGTATAGCTTGGGTGGGTTGTTGCTTATGTTTTTTAGGTGTCACAGTGGTCAGTAGTAATGATGACCAGGGCGAGAAAAATCGTTTTGAAATTACTCATCTGCAGGACAAGTGACAGAGAATTTTCAATTGTCCTCCCTAATGCTTAGGAACTGTACCTTAGTTTGGGTTTGAAAGAGCATGTTTTAATGGAAATCACTGGGTCATACAGTGAGTTTATATGTCTGTTATGCCAACAAACTTTGAAATTTAACATAATGTGAATTTTGCCAATTAAAAGTACTTGTCCATGGGACAAGAGAAATTTGAAAGTCACTTGTCCTCAAAATGATTTCACTTGTCCTTGACAATAGGATGATAGGAATTTCCGCACCCTGTTATTGCTCAAGTGCCCTCATGGGGCCATTGCATACATTAACGTGCAAACTGGGGATGACATCTGAATGTTCCAAGCTGCATACCCAAATAATAGTATTATACAGTTACTCAATGATAAAATCTATTTTACATATATCAAAACCATTTTTGAGGATTACATTTGTGATGCCATCTAAACTAGCAATGTTAAAGCAAAGTGGTCATGCTACACCACTGTCAATGTGTGTATTGGTGCCCCCCTCCCCCCCCACACACACAAACTTCAAAGGCTAACCAGAGTATAGATAATATCTTCATCCCATACCCATGTGTTTACTGGTGATAAGGAGTCAGTGCTTGTTCTGTGACACATCTGGTGCCCAACTCATATGTTGAGGTGATTCCAGCTATTATATGCCTCGTTAGCTTAACTGTTTCTCAGTGATAGGAGGGTCCCAAGGGGTACATTGTACATATAGTTCACAGTTCTTTTGAGTTTTAAAGGGATATACCACCAGATATGGTATGCCCATTGAAGGAGGTAATAGGTTTTATTCATGTTAAATGGGATCCTGTGCTGCCCCCTATTGTCTGCAGCAAGGAACTTAACACGAAGGAGGGGATCCATGAATGTCTCCAGCAGGGCCAAATGAGCTTCTCTGAGAAAAGTAACAACTTAAGAAAAGTCATTCACTAAGTTTAAAACTTGCAAGATGCTAAACATATTTAGAAAATTTTATTTCTTTGGAATAAAATGTGTTATTTCTGGGTGGCTAAGTAATACAATTGGTACAAAGCCCTCATCATGGTGGAGGTCAGGAGGCATTGTTCTATTGCGTAGCAAATGAGGGAACCATGACAGGTCTGCAGTTAATTTAATTAAATTGAATCCGTCCTATTGTAAGACAAACACATGAGGGCAAAACCCACTTAAACAGGCACAAGGAAGTTGCGCAACAGAATAAAGCACTATAAGCCTACACTTTATTCCGTCATGCACACACAGATGTGCAGAGTACCTGTGCCCATATAATATACCAACCTAAAGAATTTAATTTCCCAATTTTGACCACCAGGATTGCGCGACGAGATTAAACGGTATTCCGCAGGAAGTTGGACATAAATATCAGCGTGTCATCGACTGCCATATTAAAGTGTATAGACATGACGAAAGGGAGGAAGTTTGAAAGAGTGATTTTGGTCAAGTTAGAGCTGTCATGTGCCTGAAATATGCCTGTGTACAATTGCAAGGTACCAGGCTGTAGCGCTGATACCTGCAAATTGTCAAATCTTGACAAATATCCATGGATGTATGGGCTTACGTTCCACCATGGACGTATTAACGAGTCTTGTTAATACCTTCATGATTTCACAGTTTCGCTCTTTAAAAGAACTGGCAAAGATGCAAAGAATGGTTGAACATGGTGCACCGGCCAGCAGACTGGGAGCCCTCTAAACATGACCGCATCTGTTCGAGGCATTTTGTAGGAGGAAAAGGCCTACCAAAAACTATCCTGTTCCAACCCTCTTGCCATACAACAACTGGAAGTTGCCAGAAGTTGTACATACACTGTACTATGTACGTGTCCCATTTGGTAACAGTAGACCAGCGTAACTATGAATTCAGTCATGCGCGCAATCGTCATGATAAGGTGACAAAAGGGAAAACTATGATTTCGTTAGACTCCTATTGGGTTTCACTCACATGTGAGACAGTACTGCAAAATGCTTTATTTTCATGGTTTTTGTATTTTTGAGATTCCACTGCAGTTTTAATTTCACTGTTTTGGACATAAATCCTATTCAAACAAGTTAAAAATACTATTTTGCTGTGTTTTTATTTTCACAGTTTTGAGCCATCAACAAAATAAGCAAAAATAAAAGTACATCGAAATTAAGCAATTTATAGTAATGAGGAAAGCAAAAGGTAGATTATTTATGTTGCCCTTTGTACCAGCAGAATTGCTAGACATCATAATTGATGATACATGTAAGTTTGCTGCATTTTTCAGTGTTTTCTGTGTTCTTGGGGGGGTGTGGGGGGGGGGGGTATCCCTTCAAATCATGACCAGCTTTCCAGAGATGAATGCTGTGGAGTCTAGTTAATTTATGTATAACATATTGAGAAACATCTGTTCTCCTTTCAGATAGTTTTTTGTTTGTGAATCCTTTAAGCCTTGTGAGGGAAACTGTTTTAAAATCCTGTATGACCACTGTTTGGATATTAGAGTGGTTGTGGTTGATCCTGATGTCTCAGCAGCAAGATGTATCGTGATAGGGTCTCACCAAGTCTGGCAAGGAGGCATATATTTTGCGTTGTCCATCCATTTTATTTGGTTCTCAGAAGGAGGGTATAGAGACTACCCTCCTTGGTTCTCATCATGGTCATCGCATCCCCAGAATATTGAATTCACTCAAATTTGGCACAAATATACCCAATACATGCAGAAGGCAAAAGTATAACTGTATATATCCATAACGTGCTGGTGGCACATTAACCAGCTATCAAGTTAACACAATATCAGCTGATGCATGTGAGTAACAATAAGGCATGCATGTTAATTTCTTGCCGTAACAGCATACCTGGTTTCTCCTATGCCTGAAGCTTATCCTGCGTGGGTAATCCTACATGGTATAAGACCCAGCAAAGCCAGTGGCGTGGAAACTAAAAGCTGTGGAGAAAGCCCGACCGGTTTCGATTCGAAAGAATTTTATCAGAGGCAGTTAGGGAATACTGTATACTGCTTATATAGCAGTGGGTAACGTTGCTAACATACGTTAGGTCAACGTCATGAAAGAGCCACGGATCAACGCGTGACAGAACTACCAGTCCAAACGTCCAGATGGACATGTTGCCGTGACGTTTAGATATCTCTGGCACGTCGTCGCGTGAATTAGTGACCACTCTGGGTTACTAAGGGGGGGGGGGGGGGGGGGGGGGAATAGTGCCAAGGCAGCTATCTCCCCAAAGGCAATACTGATGGAGAAAAGGCCTCAAACTTATTGCCAAGTGGAGACAAAAGTCTAGTTTGACAAAGCTGTGATACTAAACTGTAAGGAAATATATTCAGGGAGTGTACAGTATTCCAACTATATGGGTATGAAGGATAAGGTTTCAGTTGTAATCTGTCATTTGATTTGTCACTCTTTGGTTTCAAGTAGTAGACAAACCAATCAAAAGCCATGGTGCATTAAATAAAATATCAACTCCTCCCACTTGAAAAATGGTGTCGTTTTCAAACGTATTTCCCTGATAGAACTTTGATTTGATGTGTATTTGCCCTTTTTAGACATAGGAGAAAGAAAATCTAGTATGGGTGGCCCATTGGAGATAACATTGGGATCACTCATTGTTGGATTTTCATGTTTTCACTCGGCACAGCGTTTTGAAAGCATTAAAATCCAACAACTGGTGACTGCGACATTATCCTCAATGGGCTTCCCATACTGGATTCTCTATGTGTTAGTAACCCTTGTCTCGCCTGGTGAAATATTGGCCGCTGACTGTGCGGGGAAGCAGGATATTGCTAATATTTTGCAAACGAAGTATATTTAGTACAGGGAGATGGAAATTTACTCTTCTAACCAATTTAGGAACCTGTAAATAAATGTAACTTTGGTATTTGTAAACTTAAATTTCTCTTTAAAAAAACACTAATTTTGTGGGAAAGGGGTACATGTATATAGCCCTGTCTGTGACAGTGATATACTTATGTGTCCCCCATGATTGACTGGGGTAAACCCTGTGCTTTGTGGTGGGAAATTAATATGCATGTGTTGTTTAAGAATTAAACTTCCTGTCTAGTGTAATTACGGGCGCATGGTTGCAGAGTGTGTGACAGGCATTTCTGATACCGTGCGTCATCAAAGAAATGCCTGTCCCACAAACTGCAACCATGCGCCCGTAATTACACTAGAGAGGAAGTTTAATTCTTATATTTACATTTAACATCAATTTCTATTGACATAAGAGTAAGTATTATCATTGATAGTTGATTTAAAATCGTTTTTAGCTTGTTAATTTACAAAAAATCGCCTTTTTGTTTACTAGTGGGAGGAGCCAAGTAGGCAGGGCTACTACATCAGCCATCAGTTGTCAAGGCAACTCCTAGAACACAAAACTAGGAAAAAAATAGTTCCGAATAACACAACTTTATTTCAATAAAGCTTGCAAAACCGGTAAAAGAAAACATTTAGGCAAGTTTTGACGAGTAGATATGCAATTCTTGATCATCTGATACCGTCTTCCCATTATGCTTAAGCCTATAGCTATGAATCAAACGCTTCAGAGGCGCTAACAATTGGGAAGTGAAAATAGTCCCAGGCCAAGCATGAGGATATTATTGCGCAGCACGTTGGTTGCACGAGATGCTCTCGTGTAACCATTGCCTCATGAACTACACTACCGTTCCTATTCTTTCAATGCTAACAAAAATAACAAATGTAAATATATAATAATAAGTGTCTTAATTTTGATATATGCATGCAGACACTCCAGTAATATGTAATATATGGACTGGCCGCTGAACTTTGTGTCAGCACTTTGCCTGTTGAGGTAGAACCTGATATGTGTACTATTTTTGGAATTACCAGGGTATGGTAAAAGTCACATTATCTTTCAGATCGAATTGCTGTGTTAAAGTCAGACATCACAACTTCCTGTGTGTGAGCTTTTGAAAATCACTGCAGCTTTTCTTTAAAGCACTGATAAACAGCTTCCTTTTTAACACTTGGTACAGAGCATGCCCAAAAGTACTGTCATCTCGAGCACTGTCCATCCGTCAAGCCTGTTATATGGGGGAAAAATGGATGAACCAAATGTCCATTAAAAAGCAGTTTCCTTTGATCAATCCAGGATTTGGTATGAGTTTAAAAGTGTTTATTTGAAGGGCCTGTGGGTGAGTTTAGGGACTCAGAGGCACCATCCCGAGATCCTAAGCTTCCTAAGTTTTAAGATTTGATTCTCATGTTGTACCTTGCCTGGCCAATCATGCTTCTGCTATTGCCAGGCAGGTAGAGCATTGTGACAAGTCATGCTCCTGCTGTTGACAGGCAGGTAGAGCATTGTGGCAAGTCATGCTCCCACTGTTGACATGCAGCTGTAGCATTGTGGCAACAGGGGAGCACCCTCAGCTTGGCAGTAACATTAACCCTTTCAGTGCCAAATTTTGGACCGAATCAACAGCTTTTTTTCAGCGTGCATTGTGTCCAATGCATGCTGAGAAAAGCTGTTGACCTGAGATATTCTCTCTGGAACTACAGGGATGCCTGTACTTAAATGAAAGGGTTTTTTTTTTACGAGGAATACAAATCTGGGATCCTAATAATAATTCAGACTAGTTTGACTTAAGTAGATCGACTTTATTCGTGCTTGGCACTGAAAGAGTTGATCCTTTCCCCCTAAAACTGGACAAAACCAGCTGGTGGTCAAATGTTGTCAGCTTCAAGAATCATAGATAAGACCTATCAAGATCACATGCCAAGGAAAGCTGTTGACGCAGTCTTAATTCAAGTTAACGGACTTCAGGCATTTCCTTACTATGATGGGTTCAGTCCCAATAAATAGTGGTGATTCCACACCCTGGATAGTAGCTATGCAGACTTTAACCCTTATAGTGCTGATTTAAGACTGAGTCAGCAGCTTTCCTGGGGGCACTTTGCGCGCAAAAGTGCCCCCAGGAAAGCTGTTTACTAAGACTACTTTTTGCTTTAGACAAGGCTTGCTGGTATTGGAATTATAGAATGAAAGGTATCTTCATGAAGAATTTGAATCTTTTAACCATTCTATGTTTAACAGTAATGAGAAAATGACTATAGCAGTGATAAGCACTTTAAGGGTCAATATGCTGCCTGTTGTGTGCATATGCAAATTAATCTGATAAGATTTGTTGCTCCCAGCAGGGTGCCTTCTGGAGGCACCACTCCTGTCCTGTGAGAAACATTTTCTTTCTTGTCAGGTTTGTGGACACATCTTAGCATCTGGATCACATCACTGCCATTCTCTGTGTGGACACATCTTAGCGTCTGGATCACATCACTGCCATTCTCTCTATCAGCGTCTGGATCACATCACTGCCATTCTCTGTGTGGACACATCTTAGTGTCTGGATCACATCACTGCCATTCTCTCTATCAGTGTCTGGATCACATCACTGCCATTCTCTCTATCAGTGTCTGGATCACGTCACTGCCATTCTCTGTGTGGACACATCTTAGCGTCTGGATCACATCACTGCCATTCTCTCTATCAGTGTCTGGATCACATCACTGCCATTCTCTCTATCAGTGTCTGGATCACATCACTGCCATTCTCTCTATCAGTGTCACATTTTAGAATGAGTCAACAGCTTTCCTCAGCATGCTTGGGTTGATTGTGCCCAAAGCATGCCGAGGAAAGCTGTTGACCTGGACCATTATATTCTGTGGAACTATAGGCATGTTGGTACCAGAATGAAAAGTCTTTTCACCAGGAATATGAATCTGACGTCCCTGTTTGAGGATCAGATCATCATAAGTAGTTATATTTCAGTCACAGTTGGCATTAAAAAGAGCCGAAGAGGATGAGGATGTCCTATGGGAATAACCATCACACACCCAGAGGAGCCTGTCTCTTGTTCTTAGTGTGCAGCATTGATGTTTACAGTCGTAACAGACAGGGTGGATTCCCATATAATGTGGTGGGTCCCTTAACTCCCTGTGAAGCCCATATGGTGCCTTTACTTCTATGTTACATATGCCGTGGAATCTCCCTATTAAGACCACCCGTGGGGCTGAACAATGTGGCCTTAATAGGGAGTGGTCTTAATGGGGGATGTAATTTAAGTAGAATAAAGAAAAACGGGTCTGTAAATTGGTAGTCTTAATATAGAAATGAGCTAAAAGACGGGGCAAGTGGGCCTCAATGGAAGTGGTAAAAGTTCGACCAGTTTCGTTCGGATGAACTCATCAGGAACTAATGGAAAACCGCTGGGGGCCCATATATAATATAGAAATGGTCTCTTTATAGTTATGGTCTTAACTAGAGGTTCTACTGTACATGTCGTGATGTTGTAAGGCAGTTTGCTATTATAACCCAGTCTAGTCCCAGGACTCCGTCATCAGGGTATATGAGGGAGCATGCATTGTACACGAATGAAAGTCATTTTTATGTTGAATACAATTTGTGTTTACGCTAATCCAGCTATACACAGAGATAAACAGCGATAACGGCACTATAAGTGACTAAGAAACAAACACAACAATGAACAATTTTTTTTTCTAAGTTAAAGCATTTATTATCATTGTACAAATACAGTATAAAAAGTCTGTACAAGCAATTAACATTACAGCTTATCAGTGGTCCCTTGTGATTGGCCAGTCTTGGTCTACTCTCTCCTGATTGGTTGCTTGCTAAATCTACTCCTCACCTCATTAATAGCAGGCAGCCTGATTGGTCCCTTTTCAAAATAATTTACAGGATTATGAATGTACAAAATTTTTTAACATTTTTAATTATATGTCTGGAATTTTAAAATATATATTTTCCAAAACCTCCTACACCAACCTGACAAGTTTACAATGTAATGGGCAAGTAATTGAAGCTAAAAATATCTTCCACTGTGACACATTCCCGAAAATTTAGCATGTTAAGCCCCATATATTTAAAGGAAACATGCAAAAAACATTTAATTCTGGTCTCAGGAAATGGATATCCAGATATTTGTACAGTGCAGTCTGCCAGATCCCTCCATAGATGTTATCTTCTTCACCCCTTTAACTGGCCAAAACTGGCTGGGGATGAACTGTCATCTGCTTCAGCGTTTTGTCAATAACTTCAACAGTAGCGAAAAACAATTTGACTGAGAATTGTAGATAAGACCTATGAAGATCACATGACCAGATCAACAGCTTTCCTTGGCCTGGGTTGAATGATGAGAACCCATCCCACAGGAAGGCAAGCTGTGAACACAGTTTTAGTTCAGGGGGCAAGGAGTTTAACTTGTACGTTCACACAAA
This sequence comes from Hermodice carunculata, assembly GCA_964020975.1. Taxonomy (NCBI): domain Eukaryota; kingdom Metazoa; phylum Annelida; class Polychaeta; order Eunicida; family Amphinomidae; genus Hermodice; species Hermodice carunculata. The sequence goes on along the minus strand of OZ026623.1, from coordinate 13,920,928 downwards.
AAACTATCACCTGTCTGTGAATACTCCCGTGACCAAGAGAACCTGTTTCCTTAACAAGCCAAAAGATGATGGATGATGTTATACATATGGGGGGTGGGGAGGGGAGGGGAGGGGGTAATATAGGCCTTCAGGGCCAGACACATGAAAGGAGGGATAGGAAGGGGACTAAATGACACAAATTTTAATTACAAGGTACAGGTTTAATACTTTTCAATGTTTTCAGTTGTATCACATCTGTAGACTTCAATCTACCGAAATCCAACAATTAACCATCTGGAGCCTGAATCACCAGCTTTTCTGAGTCCACTCTGGGCATATGGTAGCCAAAGGGTGGCGAGGAACGTTTTTAAGCCATTGACATATTGTTTGTATAGTTGTCATCAAAAGGTTGCATGCAATTAGGTGATATTCATGTCTCTGGGCTATTCATGGTAATTTTTAATGGGACAAAGAAGCATGCAATTAAATCAGCATGAGGCCCTGCCCCCAAGGTTAAAACATACACTTCATGTTTTGTTGTTTTACAAACCGGTATTTGGACCCTATCCCAAGCAAAGCTACTGGGTAATACTGGTCTTTGCTCCCCCCCCCCCCCCCCCAGTTTTCGGATATACCAACCATCATATAGGACCATTTGTGTCATGGCAACACGTACAGGGGCTGTGTGTAGAGAAGACATTTTTAATTTTTCAAGAGCTCTGTACATGGAAATATATTGACTTGTGTGCTTTCCTCAATATTTCCCACACTTACTGGTAACATGCTAGAAACTTCATGTACAATTAAACAATTTTATAGCAGAGGAAAGTCTACATAAAAACAATAATATGACACAAAGTCACTGACAGGGTATTCCACATTATAATCATATAAAATCTGGCTTGTCAGCAGAATAAAATTAAAAAAAAAAAAAAAATAAAAAAAAATGCACCGTTTGTCTTCACTTGGCTGAACAATTGTGTCAAGTAACATGTCAGATAAAAAGTGTTCCATCTATATATACAAAATAGCTTCTATGTTCAATAAGCCTTTCCAGATGGAATGTACAAGTATACAAAATTGAATCGTTACCACTTTGATATGGAGAACTTGTATTTCTTAATGTTGGATCCCAAACAACACGTACATGTTTTTAGGCTAATATGGAAAAGTGTACTCATGTGTTGAGATCCATACAACTATCAATGAACATATTGACCTATTGACCCCCACATATAGGAGGCAGACACGATGACAGGGAAGAGTGGGTTATACCTCAAAAACATTGATTTGTACCATGCAGAGTATGACATTATTTGTGATTCATGGTAAAAAAGTCACGATGCAAGGCGTAGGTGGCGCTGCTCCCTGGAATGTGAACATTTTTTTGTAGGTTTATATGTTCATTTACATTTTTGTTCAATCGATTTCTTCTCCCAGAAGTAAACATGGCCCCTTGTCCTTCAGACCTGGCCCTGTATATCCAGTGACTTTCCACACAGTTGCAGAATATTTTTCAACTTTAAATTTTCACATGGTCAATATATATGCCAAAATTTGTGGAAAATACTAACAGACCAGACGCTGCTCTTCCATATGTTGTTGGTAGACAATTTCAGAGCCATTGTTCACAGGCTTAAGCATCAGTATGCTGTTGGCCATACATCTCTGCCGGATAGCCGCCGTATCCGTAGGCTTGCTGGTCATACTGCTGTGGATACTGGGGATATTGTCCGTATTGTGCGTACTGGGCGTCGTACTGTTGTTGCTGCTGTTGGGCGTACAGGTTCTGCTGTGACTGTAATGTTTCCTCGTAACTCTGCATCATATCCAAGTATTCCTTCTCCTTGTATGAGATATCCTGATAAGCCTTCTTGGCCTGCAAAAGGTAGGCCACTCCTGCTACCAGACACAACAGGCCGGATATAATGAAGAAGCCGAAGCCCCAAGACGGGAAGTTCATGTCTGGTCTAGGCATCCATTCCCAGTCTTGACTCATCACGCCAAACACGATGCACGTTACGAAGCATGACAACACTGTGAAAAGAAGATAGAACCATATTACACTATAGTTTTTAAATCAGATTTTCCCTCCCAGAAACATTAATACGATATATCAACACTGTAGAGGGCACCACTATTTGCTACAGATCACCTGACCAATCAGACATTGCAGCAGAAGTCAGGTGATTCTTCTTGACCAGTGGCATGCTATCGTGATTAAAGGTCTTACGGCTTGTTCTGTTGAAATTCTCTAATTTAAATTCCACCTAGAAAACAAACTGAGCAAGCTTATAATTTGAAGACATATATTGAGTTTATATGCAGAATGAAACCAGACATTTAAATATGAAACAGTATTTTAAATTTCATAAAACAGTTTTTTCATACTTTACAGCTGATTAAAATTTTACAGAAAATTTGAGACCATCTACAGTTCTAAGCAGCTTTAATAATGAAAATACTACAGAGCCTGATGCCAAGACAGTTAAGGTCTGTTTTCTGGGACAGGTAAATTTTCAGACTGGATAAATAAAATTTTTGAGTTTAATAAAGCTTCAACCACAACTTGGCAGAATTTTTTTGATAAAAAGTATTGGTACAAGTAACAAAAAATGGTTAATGTCATGCCCCAATAATACCATAAAAACCAAAAAATAAATAAATAAATAAATAAAATAAAGTAAAAAAAATTAACAGCTTAAATCTTTTACCTCAGCTGATTTATGATTAATGCAGGTTTACCTTATTTCTTATTTTGTTCAGAAGAGCTTATAAATCATTGGCCTTTTTTTGGTGGGGGGGGGGGCAGTCATGCTACAGCTGCCATTTCAACATTGCTTGGTTAATAGGGCATGTCAGAGACACTATTCTGCATGGTGGCAGCACCTGCTTCCTGTGTCACATGACACTTCCAACCAATGACAGAAAAAAAGGTTTGTTTATTGACCAGGTGTCTCCACCAGCAACAGGTGAATACCAGAGTGAAATGACCTGCAGTGCCACCTACAGGTGACATCTTCCATTATGTGGCTGTATTCAGGGCTTGCCAAATCACATGTTCATCAACACAGAACAAGAACATTTGTCCCGGGATTAGTCTTCTTTTTTTTTTTTAAATTTAGAAAGAGGGTTTGAATAGGTGGACAAGTGATTTAAAACAGGAACAGGTAATACATCAAAATAAATTGCCCTGGAGACCAGAGAATTATATAAACAAATTTTTAAGTTTGGAGGCACATACATGACGGTTGCAGCATGAATTGCTCAGCGTTGCAAAAACATGGACGGAAGAGGAGGCGTGTTGACACTGCAGGCAAAGGTTTTGTCACGAGAAATTTATGTCAGCTCAGCTTTTTTTCTCCTTAAATGAAACAAATATGCTCAAAAATAGCTGGAATAGATACAACGACTTAAAAATGAGAGTTAAAGAAGGTAGTTACCGCTCAGGAACAGTAAGCCAGCCGTGGCGAACATGGAGTACATCTGGTGATACTCATGGTTGAGCGCTGGGCAACAGTGAAGAAAAACGAGGACCATGACAATGAGGACAGCTATCTGGATGACGAGGCAACCCGTGGCCATCACCTCACATGCAATGAACCATGCTGAAACATACAACAGGACAATATGACAATCTGTGGCCATCTTCTCGCACGCGATGAACCATGCTGAAACATACTACGGGACAATATGACAATCTGTGGCCATCTTCTCGCACGCGATGAACCATGCTGAAACATACTACAGAAAAATATGACAATCTATGGCCATCTTCTCGTACGCGATGAACCACGCTGAAACATACAACAGGACAATCTGTGGCCATCTTCTCACCCGCGATGAACCATGCTGAAACATACAACAGGACAGTATGACAATCTGTGGCCATCATCTCGCACGCGATGAACCATGCTGAAACATACAACAGGACAATATGACAATCTGTGGCCATCTTCTCGCACACAATGAACCACGCTGAAACATATAACAAGACAATATGACAATCTGTGGCCATCACCTCGAACGCGATGAACCATTCTGAAACATACAACAGGACAATATGACAAGAACTATTGCTAATTGAATGAAATTCATTATTTTCATTTAAATTTCCTCTTTCTTCAATGCACTAATAGTAAAAATTAAACACTTTAGGAACAAATAACAAAGCCATGGCCTTGCTGGGTGTCACTTGATCATTGCACAGTTTGATGTGGCGTGTTGATCATTTGACCTTGAAGGCATATGTGACCTCAAGTGATTGACATCATCCCAATTTTGCAGCAACTTCCATTTGTTACATTGAAAGGGGAGGAACCATAGTAGATGCAATTACATGTACTAGATGTTGAACACATGATAGTATTTGCTTATCCTTGATGCACAAATCACTCATTAATTGCAAGTGATGAACTCTTTTTAATTAAAGAGGTGAAAATGCTACACAATAGAGTGGTAGATGGTCTCACTGTGGAGATATATTTCTTACATGTTTGAGGGTGAATTATCATTTTCTGGGGTGAAATTCAAAAGTAATAACTTGCACTTGCTGTCAAGAGAATAAGACAGGAAGCTTGCAACAGAGAAGTCGTCTTCGACCAATGACTCCCAAGACACGTATCATTACTATTCATGCATGCATGTTTTGGAAAAACTAAACAGTCTGCTAACACAAATAGTCAGCAAATCTGTGTAGTGGTCTGCTAACACAAATACTCAGCAAATCTGTGTAGTGGTCTGCTTGTCATCAGAGACACACCTTTTTTTTTACCTGACGAGAGGTTCCAGAGAGCATTACTTGTAGCATGGGGTAAGTGGACAGATTAACCACTGCTAGTTTTGCATAGAAACAACAGGAGGCAACTTGCCAGCCCCTTTTTGTTTTACAGTAAATTGCTTTATATTTAAGTGTATAAATTTTAATGCTTCTTTTGTTGTATTTTTGACATTTCATTTTAGTTTTAATTTCGGACATAATTCGCATTCAAATAATGTTAAAATATTGTTTCACTGTTGTATTTGTGTCTTTTTTTCAGTTTTGTGCCATCAGCACAATAAACATAAATAAGAGTACAGTGAATTAAATTATAGCAATTTACAGTGATTTTTTTTTTGTCAGGGAAAGAATTATTCTTTATAGACTCTCCTTAGAATTGTTGATGTATTTCTTTAGGATTTTTTTTTAATCCCAAAGGGCCCAAAATTTTCCAGGATACACAGTAGAACCTGTCATGAAAGACCATCCCGATTAGACCAGCTTCCTTTTAAGACCACTTTTTAACATATTTTACTTAGTTGTATTCTTGTTATTTGTACCTCTCATGAAAGACCACCTGTCTCATAAGACTACACTTTGATCCTCCCTAGTCAGGACTGTCCAACTGCAGCATTGTAGCAAAATTTTGCTACAGTGCTCTTCAAAATTCCTACAAATTTTCTCAAAAATAAGTGTTTCTTATGTGAAGTGGAACAAAATGCTACAAGTAAAGAAAATTTTGCTACCGAGATTTTCAGTTGGACAGCACTGCTAGTGGTGATCTCTAGTGACAGATATCAGTGTATCTCTTTTGTAGGGAGAACAAAACTTCCCTTAAACCATAAAACAGGGAGCATATGTAATAACACAGTGTCGGGAACCAATTGACTCTTTCAGTGCCAACTGTGACTCAAGTCAAACCACTGAAAGAGAGCTGCTCAGAATAATAATAAGGATGATAGATTCATGTTCCTTGTAAAAAGACCTTTCATTCAAGCATGAGTATGCATATGGTCACACAGAATATAATAGTCCAGGTCAACAGCTTTCCTCAGCACACCTTGAATGCACCCAAAGTGTACCAGGGAAACCTGTTGACCTGGTCCAAACTATGGCAGTGAGAGAGTTAACATGCACCATTGGCTGGATCTCAACCTGAGTGTTCATAATTTACAAGACACAACTCCGATCAGGAGCAAGACACTCAACTTTATGTAGTGTTAGCCAACGGGGTGTCCATAATTTCAAATTTGGACACCATAAAGTCATGATTTTTACAATGGAATTGATAGAAAGTAGATTCCCTGATATCATGAAATCTGAACCAATTTGGCATTTTGGACACCCAGATTTCAAATTGTGGCTAACAGCCTGCAACTTTCTTATCTTAAAGTACATGACCACATGTCTCATATAGCAGGCATAGGCAAGCCAGGAAAATGAGGTTTTTTACTAAGTCACTTTCTTATTCAGTTTAAATATACATCGACTTGTCTCCACAATGGCAAATGTCTGGAGAACCCCTCGATAAGTCATCATATTATGTACTATTGGGCAATCCAGTATAAATAAATACGTTTAAACTAAATGTGAAAATATAAAATGCTTATGATATAAAATGAAAGTTAATTTGACTTATTTCCTTGTATTTTCATATTCTTTTTATTTTGCTGATGGCATAAAACCACAAATAAAAACAATGAAATGTTTATTTTTAGACAAGTTTAATTGGAGGTAAGTCCAAAATAGTGATATCTATTAAATTTTCAGTCAAATGCCAGAGATGTAAAAACCATAAAATTTATACAAATAAGTACATTAGATTTTACAGAAAGCTGGAAAATACATATTGACACCACAATTTCAAAATATAAATTTTGATCATGATTCCATTTACTTTTGTGTATGGCATTTGTTTCTCAGAAAAACTGAAGTCCAGTTTGAAAAGAGGATCAAGTGTGGATAAACATGGCAGGGACAGATCTATCTGACTTCAAAAATTTGTTCTAACCAAAATTGGAAAAACAAGTATAATTTACAAACATTCAGTCTTGGTCCCTTAATTTTCATTTTAAGATATTTTAGCCATTTTCATGTTCCTTTTAGCCAAATTTAAGAAACATTAGCATTTAGCTTATGGTCCCAGCAGTTCCTACATGGCTCAGGGTACAATGGAGACATTGATCTTGGTGCATTAGAGGGGTGTTTACCATCTAATTGTAGTAATTTCCACACACATTTACAAATTTTCAACTTTTTTTAAATCATACATCTCATCTTATAATGTTATAGTGTTTTTTATTTTGGCTACAACAAGAATTTGAGAGGGTTAGGAACAGAGTTTGAAATATATTTCAGTATATATATTTTTCAAGATGAACATAGACAATATGGCAGTTTAAATATGACCTTTGAGTTTGCTGAAGGGGTATGATTTGAAAGGGTAGTAAGCCCTCAATTGTTTGGGGCTAACAGAAACACTGTCCCCCCTTTACACTTCCAATGTGGCCTACGCAATCCATTATTGGCATTAAACCTACTTTAGGTAAATTTGGATTTTGCATGAACACCAAAATACACTTCAGTTCAGTTTCAGGCATTTAAGATTTAAAGTGGAAAAAAGAAAAAACTAATGGACAACAAATAATTGAAGAAAACAATTGGAACTTCTGCATGATTAAGGCTAATAAAACAATAGGCACGGAGAGAAAAGAAAACTGCATTGTTTGTAACAGCCATTGGGACTGGACTGGAGGACTGAATGACTGTTGTCAATACACTTTAACGAGCCGTCACAGTCTGCATGGGGAATTCCCCTGCAAACCTCAATGTATACATACGCCACACTACTGATAATTGGCATTCCAACTCATGTGAACACAAAACTGAATGTGGCAATCACAAAGTGTCATTACCACTCTCCACTTATGTCACAAATAATAGAAGAAAAATGAGAGAAAAGCAACTGCTTTAGCAAATCAAGCTAAGATATACCTGTATAGGTTGACCTACTTTACCTGCCACATATTTAATGAGGTACTCACTGGTAGCTTTGATCTCTACCTTGTTGTATTTCTCTTCTTAAAAGCACAATTTTATCATTATGTATACTTGAATATGAAGGGAGAGTGTTCAAAACTTTTAATTGACACAATTTCAGGATTATTCGGGTGAACAGCAGCTGAAATGAGTGTGTTCACCTGACCTACTTATAAGGCTTTACCAGGTAAAAACGGACTCCATTTTGGTATTTCAGGTGTGCAAACAGGTAGCAAAGGTGAAGTATTTAAGATCTTGTCAGGCTCAAAGTACAGGTGAAATTTACATACAACTAAAAAGCAGATTCTAAAAAATGAATAATCTTCAACTTACGTGGTAGGATCCAGTCCCGAAGTTTCCAATATTTCTTTTCCAATTTGAAGACCCACCAGCAGCCATTATAAATTTCCTGACTATCATCTCTCCAAAACATGTAGTTTTCCATGCAGACTTCCCATAGTCCCATGTTACGGAAAGTGTTGAAAGAACTACTGTATGTTTGTATCCAGTATGGACTAGCAAATGAAATGATCATACACATTAAGGCGAAAATATGGCATCCTAAACCAACCCAGGCAAACATGCCTAGGACCTTGGTGGCGGACGCCATGACGAGTTGAACTGGTTGGACTGATTCCAGCGTATGATCAGCTTGAGGCTCCTGTGGAATCATGGGAAATGCTGATTGGTCCTCACCATCTGACTCAGAGTCCACATGTTCAGTGCCGCGCTCCTTGTTTTCTAAGTTTTCAAGTTCTTCAAGTTCTTGCTCTGAATCACTTACACCACCGGTGGCCATTCTGCTTCAGTTGTAGGCCTCAAAAATAGACATCTAGGCTTTGTTTACAACTGACATGGCTTGGAGGAGCAGGTGAATGTTGAGTCTCTATTGGCACTGCATGGCCTTTCCCTCCAAGCCAACCTTGACAGTTTGAGAGTGAGTGGAGCCAAGACAGGTCAAGTGGCCAGCCAATCAAATCGCAGACCTTTATCTGTAACAATTAGAGCTCTCAGGTACTAGACATTGGTGCATGTGGTGTTGATCCCAGGAAATGACTGGAGTTATCAGGCCAAACACATCTCTCCCACTGCATACTGAAACAAAGATGTAGGCCACCTTGTAAATTGCCCTGTGCTTTATCAATATTCAACAGGTAGACATCAAAGACCTGCTGACTTACAGGTAATCTGCATGGAAATGTGGAGTTCCCAAGTTAACCACAGTCTATTAGTCAGAGGGGAATTTTTATTTACATTCATAGTGTAATTACTCTATTGGACACAGAGGCTGACACATTATTTAATTCTGTTCAGCACACAAAAGTGCAGGGCCAGTTTGACCAAGGTGACCTCATGCACACAGACCTTGTATAGCTTTATTTCTTAAATACTTTATTTGTTTAACTGTGCCCTGTTGTACATGGCATCCAACAGGAAATAATCCCAAGTTGTAGTTGGGTTAAGAGTTTTTTTCCTCTCTGTTTCATAGGAGTCAACCCCCAAATTTAGGATGCATGACTGGGAAGCTCTTGTAAAAAGTGCATGAAATAAAAAAGTAAATTTTGCTTCCAAATTCCTGTCATTTTAAGAACTTTTGGAGTCTCCAGAACAGGAGACTCCCGGTGAAAAGGGGAGAGTTGACAGCTATGCAATTTTGAGGGGGTGTTCTTTCTTTTCTTTTCTTTTTTACAGACAAAGTCCAATGAAAATAAATACCATACACACACCCGCATTTTCAACAAAAACTGTCTAATAAATGTCACTAAAAATAAACGTCGAAAACACCCATTAATTTTTTTCATAAGATTATAGCTGGGCTAAACGTTGCATCAGGTGTAGTGGTATATGCCCTGAAGACACCACCTACAATGTAAGACCACCTACAATGTGAGACCACCTACAATGTAAGACCACCTACAATGTGAGACCACTTACAATGTGAGACCACCTACAATGTAAGACCACCTACAATGTGAGACCACCTACAATGTAAGACCACCTACAATATGAGGCCACTTACAATGTGAGACCACCTATAATGTGAGACCATCTACAATGTAAGACGGCCTACAATGTGAGACCAACTACAATGTGAAGCCAACTACAATGTGAGACCACCTACAATGTAAGACCACCTACCATGTGAGACCACTTATAATGTAAGACCACCTACAATGTGAGACCACCTTCAATGTAAGACCACCTACAATGTGAGACCACCTACAATGTGAGACCACCTTCAATGTGAGACCACCTACAACGTGAGACCACCTACAATGCAAGACTGCCTACATGAGACCACCCACAAGTAAGACCACCTACAACGTGAGACTGCCTACAACATGAAGCCGCCTACAACCTGAGACCGCCTACTTGAGGCCGCCTATAATGTGAGACTGCCTACAAGGTAAGACCAATTACAATATGAGACCACCTACAACATGAGACCAACTACCTGAGACTGTCTGCAATGTAAGACCACCTATAACATGAGACCATCTATAATATAAGACCACCTACAATGTGAGACCAGCTACAATGTAAGACCATCTACAATGTGAGACCAACTATAATGTGAGACCAACTACAATGCAAGACCAACTACAATGTGAGACCACCTACAATGTGAGACCACCTACAATGTGAGATTGCCTACAATGTGAGACCAACTACAATGTGAGACCACCTACAATGTGAGGTTGCCTACAATGTGAGACCACCTACAATGTGAGAACACCTACAATGTAAGACCGCCTACAATGTAAGACAATCTACAATGTGAGACCAACTACAATATAAGACCATCTAGAATGTGAGACTGCCTACAGTGTGAGACCACCTACAATGTAAGACCACCTACAATGTGAGACTTCCTACAATGTGAGACTGCCTACAGTGTGAGATGACCTACAATGTAAGACCACCTACAACTTGAAACCATCTACAATGTGAGACCACCTACATTGTAAGACCACCTACCACACGAGACCATCTACAACATAAAACCATGTACAATGTGAGACCACCTAATGCTGGCTGTAGGAGTGATCTTAACTGCCAATGTGCAGACATCATGAAAGAAGACAGCCATCATGCTCAATAAGCAATTTACAATATACAAAATTCTTGACGGCTGTGTAGCTGCATACTGCCGTTGGATCCATGTAAACTTTACATATACAGTCAAACCTGTTTTAAGAGACCATCCCTAGGGCAGGCTAAAAAGTGGTCACATAAGGCAGGTGGTCTCTCAATGGAGGTGCAGTAACATGGGAGAAATGGTAAAAGGGACTTTAGAAATGTGGTCTTAAAAGGAAGGTGGTCTTTCATTACTGTGGTCTGTCAAAACAGATTTCACTGTATACCATAAAACTGCTTACTTTTGCTGCTAATGAGATACAATAGTAAACTTAATAGTAAAACCAGCCAAGTGGAGGAGACGAGTCAGCAGTCTGGCCTCGTTCCCACGGCGGATCACTCCGGCTGGTTTTACTTTTATCCAGTAATTATAGCTGTAATTTAATTTTCATCGTTAAATACAAAAAAAGGCAATTAAAAACAGTTTCAAGGTTTATTTCATCAAACAAGGCTTTGCATAGCTTTGCGTATGAATAACTGTAACGCAGGATCCAGTAATTGGGTCTTTTGAAAACTACATGCTTGACGTGCGCCAACTACAAGAATTTAAAAGGAAAGCAGTTCTCAGTGACCTTTGCACTGTGGTGATATGGACAGGGTTATCACCCAGTCTGTATCTTCCACCTTTTCTGGATGATACAGCTATAATTACTGGATAAAATGGGCATCCTACGCATGCGAGCGTTCTTGATTGTGAGACGTTTGGGGCACAGAGGGATCATGAGCTAGCTCCATAAGTGATCCCTCCAGGCACCAAACACATGGAGCACTCATGAAGAACATTGCACAGGTATACACATGACATTGGTTGAAGAACATTGCACAGGTATACACATGACATTGGTTGAAGAACATTGCACAGGTATACACATGACATTGGTTGAAGAACATTGCACAGGTATACACATGACATTGGTTGAAGAACATTGCACAGGTATACACATGACATTGGTTGAAGAACATTGCACAGGTATACACATGACATTGGTTTTACTTTTATTCCATAGTGCTGGTTTTCTGTTTTGTAGATAGAATCATAAAGGAAGATTACAAAGAGATATCAGGATAAAAAAAAGAGAACTTTTTGATTTACAACTGGCATGCAACCTATTACATTGCACCAATTATGCATGTTGAGAGCTTGCATTTACCTTGGTTAGAATAGCTTGGCAGATTTCATGGGTGTAAGGAACCTGTTTTAGTCCCTATAGATTAAATGAGTATGGAATTAAATTTTGAGCATCATTTAAGTTAGACACCTAGATTTACCTAGAAAAATTTCAGTTGCTGCTAAGTTATTAAGTTGTCAACTAGTGGAAAATAATAGGAATACACAACTGCAGCCCTACTGACTGAAGTGCCCTCTACTGGAGGGATACAGGAAGCTTTTATTCTTGCTCTTCCTTATTGATGGGAACACATAACCCTGCCCCCCCCCCCCCCTCCCCCAACTTAAGTACCCTCTACAGGAAGGATATTGGAGCCTTAGTCTACTCATGGCTTCCCTATTTCAAAAGGACAGTACAGTGATGGCTCCAATAGAGACTGCTCTTTACTTAGGGCCAATGATTTTCCATTTTTTCGGAAACCGAAGTATAATTGTGCATTTTTCTCATCCTTGAAACGGAATTTGATATTTTTTGCGTATATGAATTAAATATGAATACATGTATATAGCAGTGAAACAGAATTTGAAAATTTTTTGCTGATGAAGCCGAATTCCTCTTTTTTGGAAACAGAAAATCATTGACCTTATTTACTTTATAACCATTAGGGGTCTGAGTCAACAGTTTTACTCCACTCCAGAAAGCCAGAGTGCACCAAGGAAAGCTGTTGACTGATCATTTATATCATCCTTGATGAAAAAACCAAAACAAAAACAAACAAAATTTTTAACACTGGATCATTTTATTAATTATGTCTACCATAGGAACAACAGGGAGACATTATTTTTGTGCCACCTTCTTCTTCTTCTTCTTCTTCTTCTTCTTCTTCTTCTTCTTCTTCTTCTTCTTCTTCTTCTTCTTCTTCTTCTTCTTCTTCTTCTTCTTCTTCTTCTTCTTCTTCTTCTTCTTCTTCTTCTTCTTCTTCTTCTTCTTCTTCTTCTTCTTCTTCTTCTCCTTCTTCTTCTCCTTCTCCTTCTCCTTCTCCTTCTCCTTCTCCTTCTCCTCCTCCTCCTCCTTCTCCTTCTCCTCCTCCTCCTCCTCCTCCTCCTCCTCCTCCTCCTCCTCCTCCTCCTCCTTCTCCTCCTCCTCCTCCTCCTCCTCCTCCTCCTCCTCCTCCTCCTCCTCCTCCTCCTCCTCCTCCTCCTCCTCCTCTATGTATGTATTTGGGTCACCTTGACCTAATTCTACAGGTCACAGGATGATTTAAAACTTGATGAAACTTGGCAGGATTATGTATCCAGGAAGACAAGACCTTTAATAATTGGGATTGTGCCCGAGTCACATGGACCTAGCTGTCATGGTCTCAGGGTCATTTATAAATACAAATTAATTCACTTACAATAACTATTGAATAACATGACAATGTATCCACTTTAGTCATGTGTTTGGAATGCATTTGGTAACCATGGCACAGTTATAATGGTGGTACATTGAAGGCAGAGATATATTGGTTGCCTGCTGAGCCAGACCATTGAAAGCAAAGATACATTGGTTGTCTGCATAGCCAGACCATTGAAAGCAGAGATACATTGGTTGTCTGCATAGCCAGACCATTGAAAGCAGAGATACATTGGTTGTCTGCATAGCCAGACCATTGAAAGCAGAGATACATTGGTTGCCTGCTTAGCCAGACCATTCAAAGCAGAGATACATTGGTTGCCTGTGTAGCCAGACCATTCAGTGTCTCAAGGCCCTTGTATGCCAGGGGTGAGCAGACAGTTGTCAATACTGAAGTTGTTCACAACCAAACTAAGCCTTAAAGCACCGATTTAAGAGTGAGTCAACAGCTTTGCTCAGGACACTTTGTGAGCAATGTGCACAAAGTGTCCTGAGGCAAAGCTGTTGACTAAGACTACTTTTTGCTTCAGACTAGGCAACCTGGTATTTGAATGAAAGGTATCTCCATGAGAAATTTGAATCTTTTAACTGTTATATGTTTAACGGCAATGAGAAAACAACTACAGCAGTGATTAGCACCTGAAGGACAAGTAAGACACCAAAAAATAAATCCCACTTCAGCAATCCTAGCTCAAAATGAATTTGCGTTAGGATCACAAATCATACATGTGTGTAATCATCATACTCCAAAGAATTTAAATGTTTTGTATTTGGGTGTCTGGGATGTTAATTGCTGACTAAACAATTGAAAGTTGACCGCAAAGCATCAACCCCATAAATGTCAATATAAGTCACTAATTATTTGAGATAAAATCATAATTACCGTTGCATTTTAATCCTGACATATTGGCAACAAAAAACAATCCAGCGATTTTTTTATGTTTGGTTTACTTTTTCTGTTATCCATCCTCAAAGTTTGATGTTTCAATTTCCCCTTTTATTTCCAGGATGTTCATTTTCTTCATTTCATAGAAAAAGAACGAAGCAAAGTTTTGAAAATCACTGAGCCGTTTTTGCAGTTCAGACATTACAAAATCAAAAGCCGTTAGCCAGATTAAATTTTGCCCAACCGTTTTCATGGAATAACCATTCTTAGGTGGGGTTCTCGCCCTATTATCCTTTCTGAGAAACAAGCTTCAAAGATGATGTTGATCACTTGCCTCTGAAACAATACCGTTTGCTCAAGTTGAGCTGATATTCATACAAAACATAGTAAACATCATCCCTTAACATTTGGTGAGGTTGTCAATTAATTATTGGCCAATCACATGAATAAAAGAGCCTTTTAAGTACGGAAAACATTATTCAGCGATTGGTCAAATGGCAACAGTGACAATCTAGTTTTAAAGCGTGATGTCATGGAGGCGGCCCTGGGGGCCCATGACTTCAAGCCTGGCAACGAAAGTTGTGTTGCCTTGCTTCGGTGGGGCAGCCTACGACTGCTTGTGGTCAGTGGACGGATGGCGGTTTGGTCTTCCGCCTCCTACCTCTTCATCCCGTTTTTAGGGATAGTGTTTTATTGTATTTACTCCTATCTGTACACTCTATGTAGTTAGCTTGTTAGACTTGTCTGTACACTTTACGTAGTAAGCTTGCCATTATTTTGTAGTTATTTTCTCAATTAGTTTCATTTCTCTTTCCAACCAGAGTTTTGTGTCGCTATTTTGTGTGTTTTCTTCTCTGTTCACGTTTATGCTTACTTGGATGTGTTTATTTGTACTTTTATTTCCTCATCCCTGGATTTCGATAACATATTATTCTGTACATGGGTATTGTTGATTAAAGTGACAGTTTTTCCCTCGCCTGTCTTTGGTGTGCAGGACCACTTGGGTAATCCATCGCGGCACAGCCTCTGAAGGGACATCGTCTGACGATTCCCGCTCCTCCTGAACATTTAAAGTCTCCCTTCATCAGAACACAAAACAAGCAAGATAATTATAAAGTAAACCTCTAAGGCTATATATATTAGCATGTTTGCATCTTTTCCCTGCTTGCAAACATACTTTCGGCATGCCGCCTGATTTCGCCGTGCCGCTGTGATACCACTCTCCTTTTGCCATGGGCCGTTGCTACCTGTAGCCATGTGACAGACTATTAAGTATGATTGACGGGTGGCATTGTTCCGCTTGGGGGCTGAAAACCGAAGGAATGACACATGGACGTTCGGATGTCCACATGCCTGCCTATTTTTTGGCGTTTTTCTCATAGTTCTACTTTAGTTAAAGCTTGAAATTTTGACAACTTATAGAAAGGACATTCATCTTGTAAAAACCGTTAAAATATCAAAATCAGCCATGCAAAGGTTTTTGCTGTCTTACCTGTCCTTAAGGGTTAACACAGCTAAGCCCTTAGTAATATTAGCTGACGAAATTAAAGTACTGGAGGGTTTGAGTCTTCTTCATTTGAAACTCCTTATAGCAATGTCATACACCAAAAATGGGGTACCACATATGAAAAAGGGTTGTCAAATTCACTTGTAGTGAACTGCATCATGACATGCATACAACAGATGCACTCCAAAAAAAAAAAATGGTTCAACATTCTCTACAGCAATTAACCCTTTCAGTGTCAAATTTTTAACTGAGTCAACAACTTTTCTGGGTGTGCATTGGGTGCAGTGTGCTCAATGTGTGACAAGAAAAGCTGTTGACTTGGGGTATTCTCTCTGGCACTATAGGAATGCGCCCAATGCACGTAGAGAAAAGCTGTTGATCTGGGTACTCTCTCTGGAACTATAGGCATGCTGGTACTTGAATGAAAGGTCTTTTTATGAGCAATACGAATCTGGGATCCCAATGATAATTCAGACTTGTCTGACTTAAGTAGATAGACTTTAGACATGATTGGCACTGAAGGTAGTTAAAGGACCAGAGGAGAAGGATAGATAAACTAAATTTTTGAAAACCTTGGACATATGAAATGTAAAAGGAGACTGAATTTGGTTTAAGCATATTTTTATTTGGCAAAACCCGGCCTCCTTTCCAATTGCCAAATAAAAATAGCAAAAACTAAAAAGAGCAAATTTACATGCCATTGGTTAATTATAAAAAAAGCATGGATTTCAGTAGCTGCATGATTCCACCATAACTGTAACAATCATACTTGACAGTCAAGTACATTGAGTGGCCAGTACAGTACCCCACAATGGTGAACTTGACAGGTTGATGAAGAGTAGAGGTCATGACCTCAAATCCGTGTATTTCAATAAATTGTGGCAACATGACAAAAATGTGTTGAGAATTGCTGTATGTACAAACAACAACATATGTGGTGTTTTAATTTTTTGCACCACAACCGGTAGACTGTAAAAGAAAGTATTAAATCATTAAATATTTTGTTCGCTTACAACCATATATTAAGTGGTTCGAACCATGGAGGAACAGTGGTGTCAACATTTGTCTGAAGATTGCATACAGAGTGGGGTGCACACAAGCCGGTCATGACCTGTGGGAACACAGACCGAGCCCTGTTTGTGTATTGATGTGTCCATTATGTGCCTAATCCTTCTAATCCTCTCCTCAGCCTGCAAGTACACAAACTGGCAAGAATATAGCCTCCAAAGCTTCTACAGCATTACTATGTCATAAATTGTACATCAAGTGTGTGTAATTCAACACAGATTGTAGATTTATGGTTTTACCATTTATCTTACCATGAGCCACAGAAGTTAAATTAAATGGAAAGACTGTTAGGAGGCCAAAGTCCAGTTTACCTTATGACCAACACAAGCTGACATGTATAGATAAGTGAACCTGTCACAGTATGGCTAAAACAGTTTGCTTGTGCTGCCATCTGTTGGCAACAAAATACACAATTTTTTCCTGTGATATGGCTGTGTTCTGGTCCCTGTCTTGAGAGACCACTCCAATGGGAGACCACCTGCCTTGAAAGACCACCCTTTCAGGATACTGTGTCAGTACTTTTCATGCTATTTATGCTTCCTGTGAGTGACCACCAGTCTTGAGTCTTTGTTTTTTCCTGTAGGTGGTTATTTGAGTCAAGTTGTACTGTACTGCAGGTGATCATGACCACAGTTTGAAAGTGTATGAGATGAACAAGTCTGCAAACTATCTGCTTGTACCAATTGCCATCCACAGTCAACCCTGGCCTCAAGTTGATTCTCTTTGTTAACATGGTAAACACTCCATGCTGACTATCATTAAGTCTCTTTATTACATGTATACCTCCTGCAAATGACAATTTGGTGGTACACTGTTTTTGGCTGGTCCAACTATCCATGCCTAGCAGAATGTCCACAAGCAGGACACCATGTGATTCACAGGCTACAGCAACTCAAATATATCTCAATACTGCATGTGTGTGAAATGCATGAGTGAATACGTAGAACAATAGAAAGTCTGGCAAACTTTGATAAATTTGAATAAAATGTATATTCCACCATTGACTGGGCATTTCAGAATGAAAGTATGTAAAGCACTAAGTGTGAATGAAAACCTTTCTTTTCAACATTTTTCATACAAAATGTATCCCTGGTATCTGTAAACAGTTTTAAAGAAAATTTACATCTTCTTAATGTATTTCTTTGTAAAATACCCACACCCTTGCAGGACACCAGGCAAGACCACTGGGCCGTGACTTGTGTATTCAGTTATTAACGGGCCAATTAAGCCATTGTTCTTGTATACTCGCACATGGGTTATTGTACCTTTCATGCTATTTCTTGACTTAATAACATTTCATTGACCTTGACCTCGTTTTGAAGGTCACAGGACCCATATGTGTGCATGATGGGGTATCCAGTTTGCCAGCTAGTAACTGTTCTCTTCTTGTCAGCTCAGCTGACATTTTGAATTACATTGTCTGGAAAGAAAGGTATGGAATTTCCTGGTTATGTGTCAATTTGAGCACATTTATTATCTATTGTATTTGTGAATTCATTGAAGATCTTGGTCAGGGTTTGTTATGTTTCCTGACAGGTCAGGGTTTTTTGTGTTGCATGACAGATAGGATGTTTTACATTGCCTGACAGGTCAGGGTTTTTGTGTTGCCTGACAGGTAGGGTGTCTTACATTGCCTGACAGGTCATGCTCCTGCTGGCCTTGTGATAATCATGACACCTGTAGAGAGACTTTTCTAGCAATGCAGTAATTACTGATTTGTATGCTGGTGCTTGAATAGTGCACATTTGTATTAGCTGCAGGGTGGTATAGCCCAAAAGGCTTACCAGGCTCAGGGAGGAAGCACATATTGTACCTTTATACACGGGTATAGTCTGATTATCATCCCAGGATTAAACAAGACAAAATGTGTTTGCTTTCAGTAAAGTGATTGTCATATTTTTTAGATATTCACTGAGTTTGAAATCATCCTCACATTTAACACTTTCAGTGCCAATCATGTCTAAAGATGATCTATCTAAATGAAACTAGTCTGAATTATTATTAGGATCTCAGATTCCTATTCCTCATAAAGAGACCTTTCGTTCAGTACCAGCATGCCTCTAGTTCCAGAGAAAATATCCTAGGTCAGCAGCTTTTCTTGGCGTGCATTGGGTGCAAAAGCTATTGACTCAGTCCAAAATTTGGCACTTAAAAAGTTAAAATGGTTATTCCTTCTTTGCAGAACTATGAGTGTGACTGCTGGTGTCCATCCCTCAGTACACCTGATGGGGGACTCTTATCCACAAATGTTGTCTTAGCTAGCGACAGGACAAGCCATTTTGGCCGGAAATTAATATGCATATATTGAACATACTAATTAATCTCTTTTTAAGATGACTTTGAAATGAAATTTTCTGTGATAGCTAATTCCAGCTAAATATTAAACCTATTAAAATTATGGATTTAGGTACATACCGTGACAAGATTTGCAGTCCATATATGAGACAATGACCTGGTTTTGGAACCATTCAGATTTGTAAAAATCTATATTTGGCAACGGAGCAGGTCAACACTAGATGGCGCTTGACAGATATTAACTTTGGGTAAAAAGAAAACAAGTCTGGCAGATAACACCAACCTGTGACCTGCTATTATTTGATTAAGATTTCTTATTTATTTAACCTGCTAATGATATTAGTATGTACCTGTCCTTGTGTGAAATAGGACAGAATGATACCTCTTGTTTCCAGCTACTTGACCTACCTGCCAGAAAACCTCCAACCTGTAGCTTTTATGGAGGTGAAAAAGTGAAGCAATTGAAAATGTCTTGATTTGCACCTAAACACATGGAAAATTTGGCAATTTGCAGCAAAAAGCCAGTGGAAATGCAGTATAATTCAAATTCAATAAGCATAGAAAAATGAGTGAATTAATTAATTAATTAATTAATTAATTAATTAATTAATTAATTAATGAATAAATGAATCCAAACCCACCCTCTGCCTGGAAATTTGAGGTAGGTCTCATGAAAGCAGATTTTTTTTTTGGCCTTAGCCAGCCAGCCTATTATAAGCCCCTGTGTTCAGGGAGTGGCCCATTGATGTCTACAGCCTGCCTATAGTCCCTGTGTTCAGGGAGTGGCCCAGTGATGTCTACAGCCTGTCTATAGTCTCTATGTTTAGGGAGTGGCACAGTGATGCCTCCAGCCTGCCTATGGTCTCTGTGTTCAGGGAGTGGCCCAGTGATGTCTACAGCCTGCCTATAGTCCCTGTGTTCAGGGAGTGGCCCAGTGATGTCTGCAGCCTGTCTATGGTCTCTATGTTCAGAGAATGGCCCAGTGATACCTGCTGCCTGTCTATAGTCTCTGTGTTCAGGGAGTGGCACAGTGATGTCTACAGCCTGCCTATAGTCTCTGTGTTCAGGGAGTGGCCCAGTGATGTCTACAGCCTGTCTATAGTCTCTGTGTTCAGGGAGTGGCCCAGTGATGTCTACAGCCTGTCTATAGTCTCTGTGTTCAGGGAGTGGCCCAGTGATGTCTACAGCCTGTCTATAGTCTCTGTGTTCATGGAGTGGCCCAGTGATGTCTACAGCCTGTCTATAGTCTCTATGTACAGAGAGTGGCCCAGTGATACCTGCTGCCTGCCAATAGTCCCTGTGTTCAGGGAGTGGCTCAGTGATGCCTCCAGCCTGCCTATGGTCCCTGTGTTCAGGGAGTGGCTCAGTGATGCCTCCAGCCTGTCTATGGTCCCTGTGTTCAGGGAGTGGCTCAGTGATGCCTCCAGCCTGTCTATGGTCCCTGTGTTCAGGGAGTGGCTCAGTGATGCCTCCAGCCTGTCTATGGTCCCTGTGTTCAGGGAGTGGCTCAGTGATGCCTCCAGCCTGCCTATGGTCCCTGTGTTCAGGGAGTGGGCCAGTGATGCCTCCAGCCTGCCTATGGTCCCTGTGTTCAGGGAGTGGGCCAGTGATGCCTGCAGCCTGCCAGCCTATGGTCTCTTTGTTCAAGGACTGTCACAGCATGTGCCTCTAATATAATTGATCATGTAAGACAGATGGTCTCTCATGACAGATCAATTAACATGGAGACAGTTGGGGGGAGGGGGGTGTCGTTCACAGGAAGGTGTTCTTAAACTCCAAAGGGGGGGGGGGGGGGGGGAGAGAGAACTAGCCAAATGGTGTGAAATTTCTTAATTAAGTTTTATGTATGAATTGGTAAATAGTTTAGCTCCAGGGTTATCCTGCAGTTTTATTCCTGATACATTTGTATACTTCTGTACCTAATACTCTGATATACAATGCCTGACAAAAAATTGACGTGCTGCACTTTAGAACTTGAACACAGCTTTGCAATAAATCTTAATTACCTTCCACAGTTAAACTGTCAAATGGGCTATCATTTCATATTGGAAATTCCCATTCAATTTTAGCATTTAAATCTGAATTACACCAGTGAGTTGCAATTGTCTGACCTCTAAAATTTCCAAAATTGTACAATTTTGGGGGCAGATTTTCTGCTATTCAACACGCTCTTTCACATTAAGGTGCCAGCCAGTTAAATTCACATTTTTACAAAGTTAATGTGAAGAACTCCGCAACATGTTCTCGCAATATGTTCTCGTGGCTTTTCCTCAGAAGACACATGCCAATATTTCTTTTTGTGTCCATTTTATATAATTCCTAGGATTAAAATTACATACTGAAATTGTTTGCTATGCCCCGTTCACCCTACAAACTGCTTTTTATCTGAAAGCTTGAAGATTTTTTTTCAACAGTTCATGATTTTATTGAAAGTGGACATTTCAAACCCATGGGTGTCTGTTAAGATGTTGTCTAGATAAGACAAATTTGATATCAGAAACTGGTAGACATGGGAAATGCCTGAGCCTTAGAGGCAGGACAGGGTTAGAGGGAAAGCTTTATTTTTCGGCAATCTGTATCAGGTATGATACAGGACTGCTGCAAGCAAGCAAAGTGCCACATGATGATGATGATGATGATGATGATGATGATGATGATGATGATGATGATGATGATGATGATGATGATGATGATGATGATGATGATGATGATGAAGAAGAAGAAGAAGAAGAAGAAGAAGAAGAAGAAGAAGAAGAAGAAGAAGAAGAAGAAGAAGAAGAAGAAGCTGCTTTTCACTATAATGTATTACCACTATTTTGCCATGAGACATATAATCCAAGAATTTCCAAGTTTGGTCCATATGTATACTCAGCATCTTGGTGAGCCTACCCTATACTGTCGTCCGTGTTGTCTTTGTGCTCGTAGTTTTGCCCTGTGTTTTATTTTCCTCCCAGGAGAGGGATCACTCAGGGCCAAGTGTTCTTGCCCAATCGTTTATTGTCAATTGATGAATGAGATGATATGATGTACTTTTGTGTAGTAAAGTACATTTAAATGATAAGGGTGGTCTGTGGAGACAGATTTCACTGTAGAGGCTTGTGGGGGAGGGGTGATGTAAACACTTGATAACGTAAAGGCCAACTGGAATTACAAGCATATCAAATTTGACAAAGTGATCCCAGACTTTCTTGGGATGGCAATAATTCGGAGCGAAAATTATCAGAATATGCCCAGCATCAGTTTAAACTTGCCAAATGTGATTACTCCATGACATTTATACTCAACAGGTAACAAGAAAGTAGGTAGAGTCATTACAGGACATGCATATTAATTTCCTGCCAGTGTCTGGTTCTACTGCTGGGTGGCAATCAGCTGCTGTACTAGAGTTGTATTGCTAGAAAAGTGAGGGGTCACTAACATAGGGGAAAGTAAACAACATTAACCCTTTCAGTGCCAATCATGTCTAAAGTCTATCTACTAAAGCCATTAACTAGTCTGAAATATCGTTAGGATCTCAGATTCGTATTCCTCATAAAAAGACCTTTCATTCAAGTACCAGCATGCCTATAGTACCAGTTGACTCAGTTCAAAATTTGGCACTTAAAGAGTTAAAGGGTTTTTATTCCTAACATATCTGATGACTCCTTCTTAATAATATCAAACTCCTTGTGTTTTTGTGGAACATTACTCTGACCTTTTAAGCATTTTTATCCAGCTAGGTTGCTGGTTTGCAAGAGCAACATATTATTTACATGTTTGATACAGATATCAGCCTGTCCATGCAAGTACAGTAAAAGCTCTGTAAAGTGGGCACCCTTGGGACCGGAGCAAAATGCCCACTTTAGGGAGGTGCCCACGTTACAGAGGGTCGGCTGTTTTAGGTTGTGTGGATGACCAACAAAGTTAGGCAGGGCACATGCATGCATACAAATCTACATGTACATGTATATGCACATGTATACAGATACATGTATCGTAATTCTACATGAAATAGATTAGAAAAGATAGAAAAATGACACTTGAAGAATTAAAAGTTAAAGGTGGCAAGTCCTGATGCAAAAAATAACACTTTTACAAAGTAAAATATTTATTAAGCATAATAATAGTGCCCACTTTAACAGATTTTGGTATATGTTTGGGGTGCCCAATGCCCAGATTAGGGAGGTGCCCACTTTAGAGAGGTGGCTTTATAATGTAGTCAATAGGATGAATGAAACGGGACCGAAGAAGAGTGCCCACTGTAAGGAGGTGCCCATTTCTGAGAGGTGCCCACATACGGAGGTTTTACTGTATTTCTTAATTGAATGATTCTGGCCAAAGTAGCGCCGCAGCTAATGTGAATGTCCCCTATTATGCACAAGTTGTAGGCCCACACTAAGGACCTATGTAAAGTTTATTCAGTGATTCAATGTCTACTTGACACTCATGCTGTCATGAGACACGTGACAGGCCACTGGCTTTTACTGTTGGCTCTGTCTACAGAGATCACTCCAGTAAGAGAGCAGCTGTGTTGACAGACAACCTTTCAGGTTACATTACTGGTGTGTTTCATCATAGTTATACCTCCTGTGAAAGGCCACCTGTCTTTTGAGACCACAAGTTGGTCATCCCTAAGGGTGGTCTTTCAAGACAGGTTTCACTGTGTTAGTGGCACCACTTTAGAGGCAGAGACCATTGTCACCCTGACCCGTAGGGTCTGAGTTCTGTAATGGTCAATTTTACTTTTACCTCTGAATTGACACTTGAGCCAACAACTTTCCTTGGCATGTAATCTTGATATGGCTCATCTACAATTCTCGGTCAAAATTGTTTTTCATTACTGTTGAAATTAGTTGAAAAACACAGAAGCAGACGACATTTGACCACCAGCCGGTTTTGTACGGTTTAAGGGGGAAAGAGTTAAAAGTGTGGCTACAACATGACCACTGAGTGTCCACAGCTCATACCACACAGGACAAGTAAAAGTCACTGACGCATAATGAATGAGGCGATCCAAGACCTCCTGTTATAAGGTGCAGTCTCAAAGCGTTAATGAATGCACAGTGTATGTAGACCATGACAGTGTTACACTGTAGCACTGAATTAAATTCAGTGAAACGACAGGGATGAGGTCACGTAGCTCACTCGGGCTTTTGTTGATTCTGTGGACAAAACTCAAGAGAAAAATGATTTTGTTCCTTTCTTATGACACCAGGATCACATGACTGTAACCTTTTGACCCTACAGTACTTAGGATAACAGGGACATGTGCAGACTAATTAAGTAAAATGGTAATCAAAATTTATTACGTGCTATAAATTCAATTCCTCTCTGCATGCAGAGAAACATGTCTTTCTAAAATCATTCTTTCATGACACAGTGGCCTATTTCTGTGTTTAATTCACCTGTAATTTAATATGACCTGTGTGGATCAGAGTCTTCCTTCAATAGAACCAGGTCAACAGTCTGCCTTGATGCAGCTAAGGCACACCAAGGAAAACTGTTGACTTGGGACGTGTCATCTTTGTTGGTCTTATCTAAAATTCTCAGCAGGATTTTTCTGTGTTTTTGAGAAGTGTAGGTTAACACTTTGTGAAGTAGATGACAATTTACATTGGCACATTTTGGGAGTAATTTGAGCAGGAAATGGTAAAAAAACAGGTAGCACTGAGGTGTGTTCTGCTTGCTGGTTATTTGTCTCAATGCATCACCTGACAAAGACCTGGGTCACCAATTAAGGCGGAAAATGTTAATCCACTGATATCCCTCAAAACGATCACATTGTACGGCCTTTAGTGGCATCAGATTACATAGACATGTACAGGCATATTTGAGAAAAAAAAATGTATAAGTCATGTATATATGCACAATCCTCATGATATGGGAATCAGGGACCTCAAGTAAAATTGTGATTCATGCCTATCAGCTGTTTGTCCTGGGTTTTATTACATAACAGTGTCAAGAATGTTCCAGTCTTGGTACGACATGTAGATGTGTAAAAACTGACGGGATTATTAACTCAGTGTTTAATATGTTCTTTTGGAATCTCTCCATGTGGACATGCCAAGGCCATTGTCACCTTCCTTCATAGATTCATACATACATACATATATATATATATATATATATATATATATATCAGCAGATTTCATGAGAATTTTCACCCATTTTGGGAACTTTGATCGAGGTATATTCTATTTGATGCTTATTGTGCTGACTTGTATGTTTCAGTGTTAAATTCAGATATGAGGCCGCCTAAGGCGGAAGTGATGGACTGATTACACTTCCTTAAAAGTGACTGTTTATGAATCAGCAAGGCGTTTTATGGATGTAGATATTACAACGAACATACTGCAGAAATTATAGTTACAATTTGTGCAAATTGGGACCGTGCCTAAACTAAGTGGTGTTAAAAGTACATGTATCATAAACTTACAGTGTGACAATTAATGCCCATCCATAGAGGCAAAGATCGAGAACAAATCTACAGCAAACAGGGCAAGAAAAGCCTAATCCTTCGATGTGTCCATCACGCTGGGGTCAAGGCTAGATTGTAAAATCAAACAAGCCTTGTTGGCCAAAATAAAGACTTTAAACTAACTACTTACTTCCATACTTCTGTGACTTACCTCCCAGATTAATGTGCTGGTGGTGTGGTTGCTTCCGTGTGACGGCCGCGTCTATTCGTAGAAAGCCCAGTCTAATAACTGACCTGCATGAACTAGAGTGTCTTCGACCAGTTTGGTCTAACTTGAAAGTTACCACTATGGTTAGTATGGTAGTAACTTGTCAAAGTGCATGTTCTCTTGTCAGATCATTATGATCATGGCAGCTAGCGGATATTGTGGATAAGCTCAGAGCAAGTTCCCGAGACTGGAACAAAGGTTATATGGTCCACTGCCTTGGGGGGTTAACCCTATGTCGATGGTGTAATGTTTTTGTTGTCAATTGAATTTGTCATCTCATGAGTACATGTGTGCATAATTTGTATTTATATATAAAAGAAAAATGAAAGGAACTTGTCAGGACATTTAAAGCATGTTTACAGCAAGGAAACTGCAGCAGAAGAGATGTGCTTCACAATGAATATAAATCAGTTCACTGTGAAGTGGTCAGCTGACAAAGTGTCAACTTGTGGAATGCAATGTTTGGCATGGGGAGGGTTAACATACCAGGACAGTCGATTATGACCTGACAGATTTATAATCTTGTAGCCATATAGAAACAGATGGTATTAACTGATTAAGAGCCTCAGTGTCATGTCTTATTGTGTTTTGTGTCAGTAAGATGTCTCAAGAGCGAGAGATTAACCCTTTTTGGCCTCAAATAGCAGAGACTCCAAGTGACACAGAATTGGAAACAGGGAGGTTTGCTGAAAAAATTGAGTAAAAAGTGAAAATCCCATTTGTTTAATATGGGAATCTCTGTCTAAAATTATCTCATTATCTAAAACCACGAGACAGGAACCCAAGTGATATTTATGACCAACAAGGGGAGAATATTCTCCTTCTAAATTAGGAGACTGCAAGCTGAGACAGCAAGCCTCTGCAATAGAATGATGTCGAAATTGAAGCAAAACAAGGAGTTTTGTGAATGCACTTTTGAGTTGTAAGAAATGTGGAGTTAAATGCCTTGAAAAATTCAGAATTATTGACCTATGTTGTAATAAGTTTGCAAAATAGACTGATAGAAAAATTAAGAGATAAATTTACAATATTAACCCATGAAAAAATGTACATAAACCTCTCCAACAGTGTCACAGTTAATCTAATTTGTGTCGCACCAACTGGGACAATTTAGAAAATGAAGCAGTTAAAGGACAGGTTTTTGTGTGGAAATGTGTGTGGGTCAATCTGACAGAGAAGGGGTCAAGGGCGGTACCCCAGCACACTGGTAGAGATAATATTTTTGCCTCAGTTCAGGTACAGAAAATAAGAAAATTTACAAATAATGATTGGTTTGAAGTACAGAAAATGAATAGGCTTCAACTTTGCTAGTACGGTACTCTAAACAAAAATGCCCAGTATGGAAATTACCCCCTTTACCTCCACTGTAAAAATGGTTATGTTTATGGATTTCACATTGTCTTGCCTTAATATGTTCACTGAAGCAGGATTTGCCAGAACTTCTAGCAAATGAACAAAACACACTCACACCTGCCACCCCCTTATTCACCGCTGCTCACCCAGAACACTCATGTGACCAGTATGGACATCTGGCTGTACTTAGGACAATCATGTGACCAGTCTGGTTGTCTGGCTGTTTCATTTGTGTACATTTTACACAGATAACAATGCAGTTATTAATTACCAGACAACAGTTGCAGGTAAACAGCTGTCTGTATATAGTAACATGGTTCTTGAATGTTCGGCAGTCACAAGATGCTATTTATCGTGGATAACATGTATTATATTTATTGTGTTATTGTGTATGACTGATGAATTAGCAGTGACTCCCTTTTTGTCAACAAAATAATAATTATTATTATTATTATTATTATCATTATTATTATTATTATTATTATTATTATTATTATTATTATTATTATTATTATTATTATTATTATTATTATTATTATTATTTTATCATCATCATCATCATCATCATCATCATCATCATCATCATCATCATCATTTCAGCACATGAATGAATGAAGTTTATTTCCCATTGACATGCAAATTTTGTCGTGTCACATTCCATTCTGTGTCCTGCATCAATATCATATGTACATGTTTTCTGCATTCAATTTCCTCTGCCTGATAATCATAACAAAATGTGTCTGAGCAAGATTTTTTTTAAAAGTAGTGCAAACACATATTAAGTGCTATTTTTCCACAGAAGCAAAGAGACAGTAAATAAATTGTCTTTTGGAGAACCCCCTGATTAGTCATCTCAATGTACTGTAGGGTGATCCAGTTTAAATAAATATAGGTGTGGGGCCCCAAACTTAATATTCAATGAAGCATAATAAGCAGTCTATGCAGGAGGTTGTATTGTGATTTGCTGAACAAGATAATCTGTAGTGGGAAGTATATTCTGATTTGTAAGTTGCCTTTTTTTGTGGATGACAACCCCACAATCAAAGACTCTGTCCACAACATGCTTGATAACAATGCCAGAGTTAGTGTATGAATAGAATCTGACTGTGTGACTGGACCTGACAAAAAGACAAGCTTACTGAAACGAAAAATGTCTCACACTGCGTTCAAGACATATTTGCTTGTTTGAAGGCATACGTATCTTTTTCACAAAAACAATTGAACAGTCCCTGCTTTGAGAGACCTCCCAGAGCCATCCCTGCTTTGAGAGACCTCCCAGAGCCATCCCTGCTTTGAGAGACCTCCCAGAGCGATCTTTGCTTTGAGAGACCTCCCAGAGCCGTCCCTGCTTTGAGAGACCTCCCAGAGCCCTCACTGCTTTGAGAGACCTCCCAGAGCCGTCCCTGCTTTGAGAGACCTCCCAGAGCCATCTTTGCTTTGAGAGACCTCCCAGAGCCATCCCTGCTTTGAGAGACCTCCCAGAGTCATCTTTGCTTTGAGAGACCTCCCAGAGCGATCTTTGCTTTGAGACACCTCCTAGAGCCAGCCCTGCTTTGAGAGACCTCCCAGAGCCATCACCTGCTTTGAGAGACCTCCCAGAGCCATCCCTGCTTTGAGAGACCTCCCAGAGCCATCCCTGCTTTGAGAGACCTCCCAGAACCATCCCTGCTTTTAGAGACCACCCAGAGCAGTCCCTGCTCTGAGAGACCTCCCAGAGCGATCTTTGCTTTGAGAGACCTCCCAGAACAGTGCCTTCCTTCTGAGACCACCCAGAGCCATCCCTGCTTTGAGAGACCTCCCAGAGCAGTCCCTGCTTGGAGAGACCTCCCAGAACAGTCCCTGCTTTGAGAGACCTCCCAGTGCAGTCCCTGCTTGGAGAGACCTCCCAGAACAGTCCCTGCTTGGAAAGACCTCCAGAGCAGTCCCTGCTTTGAGAGACCTCCCAGAGCAGTCCCTGCTTTTAGAGACCTCCCAGAGCCATCCCTGCTTTGAGAGACCTCCCAGAGCAGTCCTTGCTTTGAGAGACCTCCCAGAACCATCCCTGCTTTGAGAGACCTCCCAGAGCAGTCCCTGCTTGGAGAGACCTCCCAGAGCAGTCCCTGCTTGGAGAGACCTCCTAGTCTCCAGGTTCAGCACAAGCACACAGTTTGGTCACATAAAGCAGGTTTTCTTTAAATGGAGGTCAAATACCACGGGAAAGAGAGCATCAAGAACGTACCTCATATATTTTGTCTGACTATAGGCATGTGGGCTGTCAAAGCAGGGGCTATGCAGTTTTTTAAATGATTTCTGGATGGTATTACAGCACCAGACTAAAATGTACAGGACAAAAAGGTTACATAGGTAAGGAGAATATGACCATTTAACTCCCTCAGTGCCAAATTTGGAATGCGTCAGGAACTTTTCTGAGCAGACTTTACACATAGTGTATCCAAAGCATGCTGGGTAAAGCTGTTGACCTGGACCATTGTTAGCTGTCTGACAGTCTCTGTCAGTGTAACCTTGTTGCTATTTGAACACAAGGTTGGGTTATAAAGATTATGAATCTAGTAATGCTAGGTCAATTGAGAGCATATGAACTGTTGTGAAGACAGGCAATAAAGAGTCACTGCAGACTGTTCCTCCAGGCTAATGTGTCTGCAGCTCTTCTAGCCTGATACCTGATGTCCGGAGGACATTCCTCTGCTGTAACACATGTATCAAGGTTAATATTAATTGTTGTATTTGGTTCATTTGCACCCAGTTCCATATTAGGGTGACACTGAAATTATCACTAATACATGTACAGTGAAATCTCTGACATATTCAACATAATGACACAAATTTTCATTGAAAAAAGTTCATTTTCCTTGTCATTTGATTCATTTATCTGACATGTTCACTTCTCTGACACTTTTTTCGGGAGCACATGGTGCCATTATGATGAGTTTTCACTGCACATGGATGGCCTGTTGCTGACTGTGACACCTGCTTTAATACCTGACCTCCACCCCGACCCACCCACCCCCCCAACCCCACACTGTTGTCAAAACTTGATTTGACACTGCAGGTAGTGTTCAAAGACAGCTAAAATGTCAAAGAAGTACGATCGTCCTTTAAGGGCATGTTTAACTATTGCATGGTTAGAGTACATACCAGGTCAAATAACCTTTCTTCATGTGGGTTGGGCACATTGGACGCAGCCCACACTAAAGAAAGCTGTTTACCTGGGGCATACTGACATGATAGGCTTTACCTGACGGTTCTAACCAAACATGTTAATACAGTGAAAAATCTTTATAATGACACTGTCCTCTTAGAATTGTGTCAGATAACTGAATATGTCAGATAAATGAATCAAACAACAAAGAAAATGAACTTTTGCCATTCAAAAATTGTGTTATTATAAAGATATCTGAGTGTTGTAATAATGAGGTTTCACTTTGCCTCCAAAGCCACAGGCGCTCGTAATGTTCAGTCAGTCAAGCTTCCATGCTAATATACGCGGGGTGTGTGTGTGTGGGGGGGGGGGGGGGGGGAGAGTGGGTAAAGAGGTTGGACCTGAAACATCTATGCGTTCAATGACCCACATAGGGCCATATCTGCAATAAAATATTGTGTATTCATCTGTGCAGTCAATTGTTTGTGCTAATAAGATGGTGGCGGATGGGCCTAAAACCACAACGTGGGGAGCTCCTACATAGAAAGGTTTGAACGTTACCAGCGCCTGTGCTCCAAAGCAGACCCAAGCTGCGTATTTTGTCTACTCTGCAAGTGTAGTAACAGGGAACCTGGTCTGCTTTGCAGGCAAGGTTTCACTGTATTGATGAGAAATTTAAGTTAAAAGATTAACTGAGACAGATGATAATTTACAACCGAGTATTTTGGGGCAATTTGTGCGGGAAAAGATCATAAAGAGCTGGTCTTCACAGCGTGTGCTCACTGGCCTGATTACATCAACATTTCTTGGCCATTAATGGGGAAAAAACTCCAGTGCATGGCACTGAGGGATATATGACCATCATAACATTGTCTATAAAACTCAGCTCTTACCAGTATTCCTGAGGTTCCTGCGCAGGACCTGAAAGTTAGTAGGGACAAGCAAGAAGAGCAGGTTCCATTATACCCCTCCTGTAGTGGTCTCGTCAGTCAGGAAGGCTGGTGTTGGACATTCCAATCACTTAATTGCCATTGTAATCTGCAATTTAATAGCTGAAAAACCACTTCATATAGAAACACTGCATTTTTCACAGTAAATTTAGATGAACAGTCTAAATGAGTGCACAAATTTTATGTCATCAGTGTCAAAGGTAAGAAGTTTCTTATTTCTTAGAGTTACTTTAATCTACTATCCAATAGGCACATACACAGCTCAAGCTGGTAAGGGTTTTGTGTATTGGGTTGTGTATTCAGCTGAAAACACATAATTGCCAATTATGACATCACCCAAATTGTCTTCAGTGACCATGTTTTCACTTCCATTTCTCATAAATAGGACATATTTTGGGTGAGAATTATAGATATGACCCATCATGCCCATCATGCCCATCATGCCCATCATGCCCCGGGCCATGCTTCATTCTTGGGGAAATGTTGCAAATTGTTACTGTGGCATTACAAGTATGTCCCTCAAGGTTAAATATCTGCAATTGAGAGAAAATAAAAATTCTCAAGTACAAGTAAAGTCAGAAAAATTACTGTCCACCCGTCTGATATCATGCCATTGAATACATTGATATACAAATCTCCTTTAGTCCACATTATAGCATGGCAGTTTGGTCAAAATATTCAGATACACTGATACATACATACATGATGTCTGGTAAGGTGTGAAGATTAATAAATAAATATATATTTTTTCATTTTTGTTGCAGTTTGGTTTGAGCCAGCAGATATACATCATATTGAGAAGCTGTTCCAGACAGAAGCTTGGCAGAGACTAACTTACGTGTCGCCCAATCTCAATGAACTACGTGTACTGCACGCCCATCTACACCACACAGGAAAGGGAAACATTCTACCTCCTGGTAATGTCAAATAGGAATACACAAAATCCTACTTTAGCCTGTTTTGAAAGATCATCCCTTAGGGATGACCAAATTATGGTCTATCATAAAAGCTGGTCTTTAATAAGAGGTATGAATAATATAAAGAGTACTTCGCAGTGTATTTTGAAAAGGTGGTCTTTCAAAACAGGTGGTCTCATCTGTGGTCTCTCAAGACAGCCAACTGTATCCTCCATTATAACATAATAGGACTCTTGCTTTTTGCAAGTTTTCAGCTTGAGCTCCTGTTTTGCATGGTGGGCAACTTTGCCTCTCTGTATTGGTCATAAACAGGATGTGACACAGGATGTAGGTGCAGCCACCTTGAGGATTAGTACATCTGATATGAACTGTAGAGTGAAACTGGGTAATGTAGTTAAAGTGGCCTTGAAAGACCACCCCTGTGGACCACAAATTGTGTTCTGTCAAGACTCGTGTTCAGTTATCATGGTTATAGAGGATATAGAGAATCCAGTGTGGGTGGCCAATTGAGGATACAATCACTAACGCTGGGATCACAAGTTGTTGGATTTTCATGTTTTCATGAGGCTGTGCGGAGCGAAAACATGAAAATCCAACAAGTGATCCCAACGTTATCCCGAGTGGGCCACCCATACTTGATTATCTTTCTCCTATGTCTAAAAAGGGCAAATATGCACCAAATCGAAGTTCTATTGGAGAAATAAGTTTGAAAACAACGGCACTTTGAAAGTAAGAGGAATCGGTCTTTTATTAAATGTATTTTTTTTTTTTTTTTTTTTTTTTTTTTATTAAATGTACCATGACCTCCCATTGGTTTGTCTACCACTTGAAATCAATGGGTGGCAAATCAAATGAAATATTACAATTGTACCCTTATTCTTAATATATACTCATGCAGGATAACCCACTCAGGATAACCCACTCAGGATAACCCACTCAGGATAAGCTTCATATACAGGAGTAAAAAGATAACACAAAAAGGACTCATGAGGACATGTATCTCCAGGTGGTCCATGAGGGTGGATGGTGTGTGAGGGTGGGTGGTCTATGAGGGTGGGTGGTCTATGACGATGGGTGGTCTGTGAGGTTTGGTGGTTTATAAGGGTGGATGGTCTGTGAGGGTGAGTGGTCTGTGAGGGTGGATGGTCTGAGGGTGGATGGTCTGTGAGGGTGGATGGTCTATGAGGGTGGATGGTCTGTGAGGGTGTGTGGTCTGAGGGTGGGTGGTCTATGAGGGTTGATGGTCTGTGAGGGTAGGTGGTCTGTGAGGGTTGGTGGTCTATAAGGGTGGATGGTCTGTGAGGGTGGATGGTCTGTGAGGGTGGGTGGTCTATGAGGGTTGATGGTCTGTGAGGGTGGGTGGTCTGTGAGGATGGATGGTCTATGAGGATGGATGGTCTATGAGGGTGGATGGTCTATGAGGGTGGATGGTCTGTGAGGGTGGGTGGTCTATGAGGGTGGATGGTCTGTGAGGGTGGGTGGTCTATGAGGGTGGATGGTCTGTGAGGGTGGGTGGTCTATGAGGGTGGATGGTCTGTGAGGGTTGGTCTATAACAGTGGATGGTCTCTGAGGGTGGATGGTCAGTGAGGGTAGGTGGTTTGTGAGGGTGGATGGTCTGTGAGGGTGGGTGGTCTAAAAAGGTGGGTGGTCTGTGAGGGTGGGTGGTCTGTGAGGGTGGGTGGTCTGTGAGGGTTGGTGGTCTATAATGGTGGATGGTCTGTGAGGGTGGATGGTCTGTGAGGGTGGATGGTCTGTGAGGGTTGGTGGTCTATAATGGTGGATGGTCTGTGATGGTGGATGGTCTGTGAGGGTGGATGGTCTGTGAGGGTGGGTGGTCTGTGAGGGTGGATGGTCTGTGAGGGTGGATGGTCTATGAGGATGGATGGTCCGTGAGGATGGGTGGTCCATGAGGATGGATGGTCTGTGAGGGTGGTTGGTCTATGAGGGTGGATGGTCTGTGAGGGTGGGTGGGTATGAGGGTGGATGGTCTGTGAGGGTGGATGGTCTATGAGGATGGATGATCTGTGAGGGTGGTAGGTCTATGAGGATGGATGGTCTGTGAGGGTGGTTGGTCCATGAGGGTTGATGGTCTGTGAGGGTGGTTGGTCTATGAGGGTGGATGGTCTATGAGGATGGATGGTCTGTGAAGGTGGGTGGTCTATGAGGGTGGATGGTCTGTGAGGGTGGTTGGTCCATGAGGGTGGATGGTCTGTGAGGGTGGTTGGTCTATGGTTGGTCTGTGAGGGTGGTTGGTCTCTGAGGGTGGATGGTCTGTGAGGGTGGTTGGTCTACGAGGGTGGATGGTCTGTGAAGATGGGTGGTCCGTGAGGGTGGATGGTCTGTGAGGGTGGTTGGTCTATGAGGGTGGATGGTCTGTGAGGTGGGTGGTCTGTGAGGGTGGGTGGTTTTGGAGGGCAGGAGGTTTGCTGCGCATGCTCCAGGAGGAGGGCCCCGGCCGGAAAACACTTCATAGACCACTATTATAAAACTGTGCTTGCCAGTGTTAAAGATAGTGCTGGACAGGTTCCAAAAGGAATGTCTTAATTATAATATGATCAAACCTGGCACTTAAGCTGATTTTTACTGTAAGGTCTGTCCAAAGAATACGTTGTGGCCCAACCAGGTATTGTACTGGGGACCTCTCGTATGCTGAGCCAGCATTTTGCCCTGAGGCTTAACTCATTCCATACTATGGTCACAGGCCGTGGTCAGTGGTTCTGGCACTGCCTGGCAAGTTATGCTGCAGCTGCTCTTGCAGCAGCTGCAGCATGACTTGCCAAGCACTACCAGAACCACTGACCTAAGACTATAGGCATGTTGGTACTTGAACGAAAGCTCTTTCCATGAAGAATTTAAGAATGCAATTGTCATCTTAAATCTAGGTAAATATGCGAAAAAATTAGGGACAGGTATGGAATGAGTTAAAGTCTGGACCTTGAGCATGAGGGCTGAACACTCAGCCTGGCTCTCACTACACTCCTTCCCCTACTCTCCCAAGGACCAAGGAAAGCCCAGTGATGGCCTCAAACTGACCCCACAGGTTGCCTTCCGGACCTCCAACCACAAAGAGCACAACCCCAGTGTTTCCTTTAACCCCCAAATTGGGGTATATTATCCTTTCAAAACCTTAAATACCCTCTGAGAAAATTCTAAAGGGTCACATGTCTTGTATATTTACATGTAAAATTGGTAAAAATCTAGTCTTCTACCCTGAATTTCCCTGTTTGTGACCCCATGAAAAAATTCCTAACACAAACACTGAACCCCACCAGCGGTTATTCTTCAGACTCCCAGTCGGCCAAGCCCAAGGATAAACCACCCTCAGCCACCGGCCAAGCCCAACGATAAACCACCCTCAGCCACCGCGGCCTGTTGGTGTGTATTAGTGTTCAGCTGGACACCAATGTTTTGTTCAGCTGGCTGTCAAACCAGAGACCTCTCACACCCTGAGCCAGTGGTTTCCCTGAACCATAAAAGTGCAGAGGTTGAGAGCCCTTGTGGCAGCTTCAGCATGACTTTCCAGGCATTGCCAGAACCACTGACTTTAGACTATAGGCATGTTGGTACTTGAATGAAAGCTCTTTTCGTGAAGAATTTAAATATGCAATTGTGGTCTTAAATCTAGGTGAATACATGGAAAAATCAGGGACTGGTATGGAATAAGTTTAATAACTGGATTTTGTACTTTCCCTCACTCAGACAAGCCGCTGAGCTCTTTTGTCATCACTTTCATTTGTCTTTCATCTGCAATTCACATTTTCTACTTCCTCTGGGAAAGCGTTTGACAGACCCAGGTTAAACTTTGTGGGAATGTACCTTAACACAGGATTATTGCGCGTATTTATTCTCAAGATCTCCTGCTGTAACGGGCTCATTTATTATGTTTGTAAAACATATGTACATTGTACAGAAATGACTCTGAAGAGAGTACACTTTGGTATTTTTCTGTTACCATAAGTGAGGGTTTTTTTCAGTTAACCAAGTCAAATCTAATTGTGAACCCTTACAGCATTCATGTTTATTTATATGTATAAATCTAAGCGTCTTGTTTCAGACAGCAACTTTACATGAGTCCAAATACAAACATCCTTGTATAAGTGAACTAACACATTAGGAACAAATTTTTGTTCTTCCTGAAAAGTGATGTTAAAATGGACCAAGCTCTGGAGAAAATATAAACTGTTTTATTTTGGTCTGTGCAATTTTTTTGTGCCAAAGTTGACCAATTTGTTAGGTCTTAAATTTGTGATTAAATTTTAAGCGAAAAATTACATTATTAAATACATTTTAGTAAGCAGCTTTTTTTCTGAAATGCATGCACTTAAAAAGAAAAAGAAAAAAAAGTATTTGGAAGAAAGAAATAGTACGGCTTCCAGTCACAGTAGTCACGTGACATTGTGACTTGTTAACCAAGCTTTGTTAATGGTTTCAGTGAACTACTTAAAATGGGAAATAAAAATACTGCAAAAATAAATTAATCGAGAATAACTCCAGGCATCATTTTACATGTGGAATGTGGCTATTGTAAGTTACAGAATTGCATGACAAAAATGGTGGTAATTACAATTATTCTTATATGACAAGCCAGGCAGCATATATCAGCACCACGCTATCTGGGGATTTGTAATGTATCGGGGACTCTCATGACAGAAAGAAAAAGGAATTTAAGTTCGATACTAATCGCACTTTGAAAATTTGAGATTGCTTGCATGGTACAATTACTAGTGCATATTTTTAATGACAATGTACTTTGAGTTATGACTTAAGTCAACAGCTTTCTCTAGCATAGTTGGAGCACTAAGTGCCCCGCCCATGCTAGAGAAGCTGTTGACCTGGGTCATAATACTGTTGACTTGGGTCATGTTACTGTTGACCTGGGTCATTTTACTGTTGACAAGGGTCATGTTACTGTTGACCTGGGTCATGTTTCTGTTGACCTGGGTCATGTTATTATCTTGACAGGTTTCATCTACAATTTGCATTCAAATTATTTTTCATTACTGTAGAAATTAGTCCAAAGCAGTGAAGCAGAAGACATTTGACCACCTACTAGTTTTAGCCATTGTACATATGTTTTACTGGCCTCACAAATACTACATGTACATGGAAATTCATGAACTTGGAGAAATAACCGTGGATGTTGGGGGTTAATGTTCATAGTTGCCCACTCAAGAACAAGCTTTGAACAGTGAACTCTCCACTGCGGGTTGAGGAAGCTTGTCCGAACTTGGCATCAAAGGCAAACCATAATAAAATCAGTCATGTATTTGAGTGTCATGCTGGGGTGGACATGCAGAGTCTGTGGTGGAACTTGAAAGTAGAGTATTGGTCATGGGTAGTCGCATTGTTCAGAAACTGATATTCTGTAACTTCTCATAAAACAGTCCCACTATGACTAGCCACAAGAAACACTGACTTTACACTAGGACATGTCTCACAACAAGAAATTACACTAGGATATGCCACTCAAAACAGAAAGCACTGACTTATACTATGGCATGTCTCATGACACAAGAAAGACTAACTTTACACTAGACATGTCCCATTACACAAAATCAGTAACTTTATGGTATACTACATGACATACACACCAAACACTTTACCCCAGGGCATGCCATACAACACAAAAAACTCCTGATTTTGCACTGGGACATGCATGACAGACAACACAAAAGACACTGACTTCCCCCAGGGTGTGCCACCCACACAATACAAAAACACTGACTTTATACAAGGGCATTCCACACGACACAAAACACTGACTTTACACTGGGGCATGTCGCCCACACAACAGAAAAACACTGAATTTACACTAGGGTATGCCACACAACACAAAAACACTCACTTTACACTAGAGCATGACACACACACGAAGTCAGTGAATTTACACTAGGGTATACCACACAACACAAAAACACTGACTTTCCCCGAAGGCATTCCCCATACACAAAAACTGCTGACTTTGCACTAGGGTGTGCCACACAACATAAAACTTGCTAACTTGGCATAATGAAATGCCAGAAAACACAAAAATTTTATTCACTTTACACTCGGGCAAGTTTGTATTTGAACAAAAGCTCTTTTTATGAAGAATTTGAACATTTAATCGTTGTCTTAATTCCAAATAACATACCCCTCCCCCCCAAAAAAATGGCCGTGTTGTTTGGGTTGATCTTATTTGCAGCTGTTCCGTTCCTCTCAGACAGTGGTACTGTAGGCAGTGAGGATGAAGTGATAGAGGAGTCGCTGTCCCTGGCCTCCAGTCTACTCCCCTACATCCCCAATATTGTGGTGACGCTAGGCAGACATGGCGTACTACTGCTACGCAAACAAGACGCCAAGACACTGTCTGGTAGAGACACAGTGGTAAGCGCTCACAGATACTCACAGATACTCACAGATACCCTGTTTACCATTTGCAAGTTTGTACCTTGCAGTCAATAGCTTTCATTTGTGTGTTTTGGGCACAGTGCAGCCAAAGTGCCAAGTAAAATGAGAGATGCATATTAACCCTTAAAGTGCTGATTTAAGATTGAGTCAACAGCTTTCCTCTGTGCACTTTTAAGTCCACTGCACGCACTGCCACGACAAAAGCTTTTGACTAAGACTACTTTTTGCTTCAGACCAGGCTTGCTGGTACTTGAATGAAAGGCATCTTCATGAGGAGTTCGAATCTTTTAACCATTATATGTTGAATGTAATGAGAAAACGACTATGGCAGCCATTAGCACTT
This sequence comes from Hermodice carunculata, assembly GCA_964020975.1. NCBI lineage: Eukaryota > Metazoa > Annelida > Polychaeta > Eunicida > Amphinomidae > Hermodice > Hermodice carunculata. The sequence goes on along the minus strand of OZ026623.1, from coordinate 13,881,995 downwards.
TAAGGGTTAATTTCCTGTCACAAAGCACAGGGTTCACGCTATCATTAATGGAGGACACATGGGCACATCACTGTCACAGACAGGGCTAGATATCCCTTTCTCACAAAGTTAGTGTTGTTGGAGAAATTATAGTTTACAAATATCAGTCATATTAATTTTGTGCTTCCTAAATTGGTTGCAAGAATAAATTTCCATCTCCCTGTACTAAGTGTTCTTTATTTCCAAAATATAAGTAATATCCACTTCCCTACAAAGGTAGCAGTCCATATCTCACCAGGTGAGACTATGGTTACTAAGATAACAGGGTGAAGCAGTTGCGGTGGGTAATATGCATGCCTGGTATTGAGCTTGGCCACTGTATCATGTCAGTTAAGTGGACATTGACTTTGTTATGGTCTCGGTAAACATCCTGGCACTTGACTGACAGGTCCGTTTATGAAGAGTAGGAATCTTGTATCATGTCAGTTGAGAGGACGTTGACTCTTGTCCGAATTAGCAAGGAAACAGGTGACCATGAGGGACTTAAGAATCATGTACAAATAAAACCATTATAAAATTCTGAGAAACCATGGGACAGGAGGGAGGGGGTCCAAGCTCCAAATCAGAGTTTCGCCAAAGCCTGGGAAACACACTAGTGAGCACTTGCTCAAGCCTGTAGAGTGATAAACGCAACACCTAGCAAGAGTGAAAATAACACAGATAGTGATGAAATTTTGCCTGTACAACGGTCAGTCAGCACAAACATGGGGAATAGGTTTGCGCAGCCAACGCTGTTTGGCAGTTTGGTGGCAAATTTGCCAGCCTTGGTCCATAAAAATCCCAAGAACACATGTAAAAGATTTGTTAACTTGTTTGTGAATGTCCACAATGATACAAGAATGGACAGTGCCATCCACAAAGGACAATTAACTCTTTAAGTGCCAAATTTTGGACTCAGTCAAATTTAAGCTTTTCTCTGGAACTAGAGGCATGCTGGTACTTGAATGAAAGGTCTTTTTACGGGAAATATGAATCTGAGATTCTAATAATAATTCAGAGTAGTTTGACCTTAATAGATCGACTGCAGACATGACTGGCACTGAAAGAGTTAAGAAGAAGAGTGGAGAGCAGTTAGAGGTCAAGAGGTCAATGACGGTTAGTGGACTCCTTGATGAAAAGTTTTACCAACACACTTGAAGACAGGAAGGGTCAAAAACACCTGAGATTTTGAAGTTTAATGCATATGTTTGTTAAAAAGATAGAACTGTGTGATGCTGATTTGATCTCCATATATGCCAACTATGGTACCTTCTGAAAATTAACTAATTCCATCCTGCAAACTGAACAAAATGTTGGTTTGATACCAATAGAATTGCTTTATACTTGAATCAATGTGTTACTTTCTCTTTGAATATACAGATATTGGGGGCCCAGGCTACACTCTGGTGTGGTATCTTAATTCCAGCAAATTGGTGATTTTGTACAAAGGGGGGGGGGGGGGGGGGGAGTTAAAATTTATTCCAATGGATAACTGGAGTTTTGGAATGGTTTATTGGTACATGATCCCGTAGCGTCCTTGTGTTGACATGCTGTTTTTTCTGTGCCAAAATTTACCAGGAAAAAATTTAGCATCTCTGCATGCAGTGGTTTATTTTTAAGTTACCAAGTTGCAAATTACAATGGAAAGTAATGGCAATACACAACTCTAGCCCCCTCACTGAAGTTCCCTCTACAGGAGGATACAGGAACCTTGTATTCAGGCCCTGCCCTATTGAAGGGATTTCCGTGAAGTCATCTAGCCTTAGAATACCAGAGCTTCACAATAGAAATTAGGACTTAAAAACTTGTCTCACCATTGTAATGAATAGGAGACTAGGTCTTGAAATTTATAATTTTACTGCATTAGGCAATACACTTTTACACTGTCAAAATGTTCTGAAAAAGATCCCAGAGTTTAAAACCATATTTGTTGGCATTTTGGGTAATTTTTAATTGCAGTTTCCATGGTGTCAATCAAAAAGAAAATTATTTCTTTTAAGAGGTAGAGCTGAGTATGCTTCTGAAGCCAGTTTTTGTGACATGTCAGTTTTTGTGATACACTGAGCGATTTTAGTCAATGTGTGACTGCTAAGTGTGTTGACATTTTAATTTATTCAATATTGGGTAGTTTGTAAGCATAATTGATATTTTACAATGCTGTTTTGATTAGAAATGATTTCTGACATCAAGCGCATTGGGCACAACGTCTGGTACCAGGAAAACTGTGATGCCCCAAAAAGTTGCAAAGCCACGATACATGCTCTTGTTGTGTGCCTTGCAGGAGTCAGGAGCAGTGGATGTGGTCCATTACCCTGTGTTACCGGGAGTGGACCAGGACGGAATCATCAGTGTCTCGGGGGCAGGTGACTGGTGAGTTATAGGCAACAAAAACAATTCACACCTCACTGATAAAATACCCTTCATATGAAAAGTTCACCATGGGATAGAAGAAAAGGCTCCTTGGCATGATAAATTTTGAATGAACAACTTGCACAATTTTTTAGTTTTATGTGAAATCACGGAGTTTGGTCACACTAGAGAATCTCCAAGAAGTGGCTGCAACTCAAGGGGTTTAGTTTCTTCATCAAAATGCTAGAGACTACAACATTGTATGTAGCCCGGGTCGTGGTGTGACTTCAAGTAGAGGTGTGTCTTGTGATTGAGACTTAACAATTATCCCTCCTTTGAGAGATCATTCAATAGATCACTTGTCTTTAAGACCACATATTTAGGTGCCCAGTGCTTTCTCTTTTCCATCTTATTTGACCTCCATTTAGAGACCACCTGCTTTATCTCACCCTTTCTGGACTGGTTCCAGGGGTGGTCTCATAAAGGAGGGACCACTACTACTTTTACTACTTCCGGAATGGCTCCAAGGGGGGTCTCATAAAGGAGGGACCACTTACAACTTCTGGAATGGCTCCAAGGGGGGTCTCATAAAGCAGGGACTACCGACCATTTCTGGAGTGGCTCCAGGGGTGGTCTCACAAGGGAGGGACTACTGACTACTTCAGGACTGGCTATAGGGGTGGTCTCCTAAATGATGGACTGCTGACCACTTCAGGACTGGCTATAGGGATGGTCTCATAAAGGAGAGACTGCTGACCACTTCTGGACTGGCACCAGGGGTGGTCTCATAAATGAGGGAATACTGACTACTTCTGGACTGGCTCCATGGATGGCCTCATAAGGAAGAGCAGGCTCACCAATTTACATGTCCTGTTGTCTGGGACAAGTAATAATTGATGGGGGATAAGTAAAATTTGTGAAAATTAACATAATATATAGGAGCACTTGTCCCCAGACAAGTAGACCTTGGAGAGAATTGTCTTGCCCTGGAGGGAATATGGACTACTTCTGGACCAGCTTCTGGGTGGTCTCATTAAGGAGGGACTACTGTGTAAGCAAAAGTGCCAAGGTAATTAGCTACATGTCAGCCTCATCAGGGTCTCACCAGGGATTGTCACGAGACTGAGCACATGCTTGTGTGTATTTAAGTGAACTTTTTTGCACAATTTTCCTTACATGATACTCTGTTAGAAGAAAGGGCATCTTAATGTGTCCAGTCTAAATTGGCGAAGGTGGATGGAAAACAATAATTAGACACCTCCACTTAAGTGCAGTCAGTATAAGTAGATATGAATGCGCCCTTTCCTATTCAGAATGATCAAAATGATAAAGAATTGTCTGATGCCTTTATGGATGTGTTTTTCAGCCTTGCTGCGGGAATTATACATGGCCTGGTAGGCGACCAAGATTCAGACCATTGCATCGGAGTGGGACTGAGGGCTGCCCAGTTGTCACTACTATCATACATGGCAGTTCCTAACACCATCAATGCTGATGTCTTATCTCCCATCGATCCATTGCTCACAGAATGGGCACCAAGGGTGTTACAACTCTGACTCAACATTCGCCTGTGGCTGTTTTCACAAAGAGCTTGATTTGATCCTTACTTTAATCCCAAAATTAAAATCAATGTGGTTTGGGCTCTAAACTACTTAATCCTTGGCTCAATGTTTGATTAAAACTTCAAGGATTAGCCAATACATGCTCTTGGCTGCAATATGAACTTAAGGATTTACAGGTTCATTTTATTAAATCAATCTTAGTTTGATCCAGTATTTAATCTTTTGATCCAGGATTAAAATCTGAATTAAATCAAGATTGATTTAATAAAATGAAAACTTTAATTCCAAAGTTCATATTAAGTGGAGAACATAGATTAAGTAATCCTGCAAGTTTAGATGAAACATTCAAGACCCAAAGGCACGTTGACTTTCATTTTAGGATTAAATTCAGGATCAGTTTAAACTCTTTGTAAATATGGCCCCTGATGTACAAAAGTACTTCTACCGTCTCCCAAATTTATGGCCAGCCCCATCACAATACACTATATATGTGTACATCAGTCTGTCATCTCAAGAATGGACAAATACATTTGAGACAGATACATTTATAAAGCTTTATTTCACGAGGGTGACTCAGTTAGTGAATCCTCATTCATCTGGCCTAAGGTCCTCAAAAATACAGCAATATGTTTCAGTGCATCTACAGACGGGTCAATAAGTGATTCAGTAGTACCTGTCACTAAAGACCACCCCTAGGGAGGATCAAAATGTGGTCTTATAAGACAGGTGGTCTCTCATGAGAGGCATAAATAAGAAAAGTACTGCAAAAAGTATGTTAAAAAGTCGTACAAGGCAGGTGGTCTCACAGTAGGGTGGTCTTTCGTGACAGGTACTACTGTACCATGTGTTAATGTAATAAACAATACCATCACGGATATGGTGATCATGTACAGAGAGATCAAGTAGTGAGACCATGTGGTTACTGCTATAGTCAGTACTAATGTGGATATGATGATCATATACAGACAGATCAATAAGTGATCATACCATGTGGGTTCTGTAATAGACAATACTCACATGGATAGGATGATCGGGACTCGGGGACTTTAGGTTAATTCCAGGTTTTACTTATGCAATGCTTGCCTGCTTAACATTGCACATTGGCTTTTGTTTGCCAGTGTGGGAGGACAGCAAGACATAGGGGTCTTCTCTTATTAGTGGACAATTTTAATACCATCTGCCACAGATCAGACTTGTAGGATCAGGCCACCATTTGGAGGAGAGTACCATAACTCAGTTAGTCTCAGTTTTTCCTGCCTATCAGCCAGCTCCAGGCTTGTGGCTGTTTATTGGGCCATGGTTAGCCCTCTTAGGAAATGAGATGTGTGAAGGTGTGGCTTAGAATGAAACTCAATTTAGAATGAAACTCAACAGGAATTTTTGATGTGTGTGTTCACTCTTGTGTATCATGTTTTGTGCCATAAGTGCTGGACATTGAATCATTAGAAGTAATGACAAAAACATAGAGCCCCCTTTATTTTGGCTATCAGTATATGCATATATATATATATATATATATATATATATATATATATATATATATATATATATATATATATATATATATATATATTGTATTTGTGTCTTTTTGCCCACACACACAGAAACATATGTATATATGTGTGTGTATATATATACATGTATATATATATATATATATATATATATATATATATATATATATATATATACACACACACACAGAAACATATATGTATATATATATATGTGTGTGTGTATGTATATATATATATATATATACATGTATATAGATATGTATGTATGTATACATGTATATATGCAGAACAGGGACAGGATGGAGAGACCTTACACTTCAGAATTAATCCATTTATTGAGATTAGTCCTAAAGTGTAACAATTTTGAATTCAATGGGGAACACTACATACAAGTCAGCGGCACAGCTATGGGTACCAAGGTAGCCCCCTCCTATGCAAATATTTTCATGGGAGATTTGGAGGACAACAAGTTATTGCAATTCCCACTGCAGCCTCTGGTATGGTGGCGATACATAGATGACATTTTTTGCATCTGGACGCATGGGGAAACTCATCTCACAGATTTCCTCAACCATCTAAACTCATGCCACCCCACCATCAAGTTTTCGGCGCAGTTCTCTCCAACCGACATCGCTTTTCTGGACACTACAGTCCGGATAGGTGATGACAAGAAGGTATACACCTCCTTACATACAAAGGCCACTGATACACATACATATTTGCACTATATGTCAGCTCACCCTAGACATTGCAAACATGGAGGGCCCTGCAGCCAACTCCTGAGAGTCAAACGTATCTGCTCTCGCCCACAGGACTTTGAAGTGTATGGCCAGAAAATCATACACTACTACAAACAGAGAGGCTACCCCCCAGCCCTCTTACAAGAGACCTGGGACAAGGTCATGGCACTTGACAGGAAAGCTCTTCTGTCACCTGCACAAAAGGATGAGAACCAGGACAGTGATAAACTTTTCCTGGTCACAAAGTACAACCCTGCTTTGCCACCTCTAAGGGACACCATACAAAGAAACTGGGGCACCATACAGGCGTCCAGAAATGCCTCCGTCCTAGGACAGAAACAAGTAGTCCTAGGTTACAGAAGGGCAGAAAATCTAAAAGACATTCTGACCCACTCCAGGATCAGATATCCACCAAAACCTCCACGTCCACCACCAGGCATAGCAGGTGTGGATGAGAGGAACCCCTGCAACAATTCAAGTTGCAGGTATTGTCCTAAAATGGACACAAGTGGGACCACGAGAAGTACCCACACAGGTAGGAGTTATTCAACTCCGAAAGGAGGCACATGCAGACATAATAATCTGATTTACCTCCTCACCTGCCAGGTATGCAGGAAACAGTATGTAGGTCAAACGGGTCGTTCTCTTATGGATAGAATGCGCGAGCATTTCTATTACATAAATAAGAAAGACCCCACACAACCACTGGGCAGACATTTTGCTCGCCCAGGTCATGACAACCCAGATCTCAAAATACAGATCTTGGAACACATACGCATGCCTCCCGGTCTCAACAAAACCAGAGAGTTGAGACTCAAAAGAGAAAACTATTGGATTCACCAGTTATGTACCACCGAACCACTAGGCCTCAACGTTATGGGTAGATGAGCTCACTTGCAAAGTGATATACTAAAATTTTACATTTCCGAGCTCCCTACCCATCAACATTTCCACTTGTGTGAAAATTGTTTCCACAAGGTAACGTGCCGTGAAGTATTAATGAAATGGCTATCAGAATTGATACCATGCCTATTAAATCGAATTATAGACCAGAGGTCATCTTGGTACATACCGGACCCCAATAGGGGCAGGGTTAATGTACTTTTCTTAGTGCTGTTTTATGAGGAACGTATCTATGACGAATAAATCAAACCCGTCATCATACGTTTCAATACGCGTCACAGGTCTTTGACGTGTATTTAAGCAAGTTTACGTTGGTAACGTAAACCGTGTTTCCCCTCACTATATAAACCAGCCCCAACGGCCGTTACTCTCATTCCCTGATGAGCTACGGTGTAGCGAAACCGGTCGGAATATATTTTAAGAACGGGTTTGCTCCTGGCCTCGCCCAGACAAAACCTTATTCTTTATATATATATATACACACACACACAGAAACATATGTATATGTGTGTGTGTATATATATATACATGTATATATATGTATGTATGTATATATATACATGTATATATGCACATACATATATATATATATATATATATATATATATATATATATATATAGCTGATCATTGAATCATTAAAAGTAATTACAAGAAACTGAGAGCCCCCTTTATTTGGCTATTATTATACAATATATATATCGTAACATTCTACTTTTTGTCACGTTTGTGTAAAATACATGTACTGTTTTCAGTTTTTAGACATGAATTCACAAGAAAAATGTGTTGTACTGTGATAAGACACCAACTTATGACATAATTGTATGTTGATTAATGGACACACCATACCCAGAAACATGGCATTGTGATGTGAAGACTTATGTTGAATCATGTCCAAATAGAGCTTTTCCAGAGTTGTTTCATGATAGCAAATTGCCTTTTAAGTGTACACAGCACCTTTATTTTTCTGTTTTTGCAGAACGCAAGTATATTTTATGAAATTGCTTGTCTGAAATTTGAATTTCAAACTTCTTCAAAATTGGAACAGTATTTGGAAATCATAAAGAAATATCACTATTTAACTACAATTTCATGTTCATTTAGTTCATTGATTGTATAGTATTGTATTCCCATTACATTATCAACAGCGTCAAGTATAAAACTGTATGTATGCCACTTGCACTCCAGAGCAAATGTAATGTTTTTGCTCATTTTACTAGGCTATTGTCGAATTTATGCAAATAATTTATAATATAATTTGCAAATAATTTGGATACAGGGAACAGAACCAAAAATAAATTATATTAACAATACTTTTTCTGAAACAGAAAAACAGGCTTTGCTTATAAACCAGCTTAAAAGATGACAGACTTGACATTTTGCACATTCAATGGTATTGAAAGAAATGTGAAAAGTATTTTAAAGAATTTTAAAGATAGTGTTGTATTTGGAACTTCAAAAAGCTACAGACATGTACATTGGAATTCATTGTTTATGCAATAATAAGACACAGTTGGACTTATTCCGTGGCAGCTTGTAAAGCCTTGGTCGTGCAGTGTGTTTTGCATTGCCCTAAATGCTGTGCTAAAAAAAAAAAAGACTCGTGTTTTAGACAAGCCATGACCATACATTTACTTGATAGAAACTTTTCTTTATGATGGATTTGAGCACACAAGTTTCAGTTAATCCTGTAAAGTGGCTTAGTTTATACTTAAATCATGTTCACTCCAAGACAAGATACTGTTTCAACTGGGACAGCAGAACTTCACCTGTCAGGCAATGCAGAATCACAGGCTTCAGTGCCCTTTACAGTACACTTACTTGGAAGAGAGCTCTCTTTATGAGGAGTTTGAACATGTAAGTTCCAATTAACCCTTTAAGGTAACTTAGTCATGTCTTACACATAAATCATGTACATTCCTAGAGGGCGCTGTTTCCAGTTGTCCTGGAATGAATCTGATTGACTGTAAATGATGTGCTGAATTTTTCTCAAATTTTGCACTTAGAGCACTCAGCAATCAAAGATACAATATTGCATTTTAACAGGAATTGCTCAAAAGGTATGACGGAAAAAATGTGTAGTGCTGGAAAAGAAAGACATGCATTAACCACAAATTGCATAATGGCATCAACAGGAGAGCACTATTCCCAGGTCATTGCGCTTTTCCAGTGTTGGTTAAGACAACGAAATGACCTGTCAACTGGAGTTTTTTTGCTGTTTCCCATAAGATATATATTAATCCTCTGTCAGTAGATTCACATATTCTGGAAATTCTATAGATATTCCTGTCCAAAATATCTAAATTTATTTTACACATACATTGTCAGCATGATTAATTGTCAGACCAGTAATTTTGTGTGAGCAATGATTAAATTTTTATATATTTCGTCAGTTTATAAACAAGACAAAAAAGAAAAACTTCATGTTTATATTAAATTGTGTTCATTCTTGAACAGTATACATAACAGAATGTACAGACTGATCGCTATATTGACCAATTGTCGTCAGCTGTTTGAATATACAATTATAACAAAATGATATTTTAATATTTACAAAATAAAAAATATTTTTTCATGGATGTGTGTACTTATTTTATACCTGAAAATTCAATGCCACACATGTGCCACTTTGATCTTGCAGAAAATATATTCAGGTTCTGTTTCGTGACAAAAACCTGGGTCATTTGTGTCGTGGTTTTGTGCACAGATATTTCCTGCTGATTTTGCTACATCCAAGTTTGTCTTTTTGCACCAGTTTGTTCTAATGGACATCCAAAAGCAGACTTGTCAGCCTAATCACCGTGGGATGCCATACAGCGAGCAAGAAGTCGATCTGTCAAGGGAGAATTTTCATTCAAGGCTTTGCGCTCCATGGAAAGTTCCCTACAAATAAAGAAAAAAATATAAGTCACTATCAGCAATGTTATGTGTATTTGGCTGATTACACGACCAAATGCACAAAATTATTGCAGACTAAAAGTTTTACCCATTGAATTGTGTGATGAAGGGATCTTGAATGGGCTAGTTACTTTTGCAGTCCGGGTGATAAAATTTATAGAATGGTATCAGCTGTATGCATAGATATAAAATAAGAAATGAAGTGTTTGTATAAATAACTGTTTTAAAATTATTAATTTGTAAATTACTATGGCAAGTTCTAGCAATACAACCCCTCTCCACCCCACCCCCAATTCTAGCCCTGTTGACTGATGAGCCATAACAGGGTGGGAACAATGGGACAGGTTAATTAACCCTCAAACAGCTTTCCTTCGGACACTTAGCACGCATTGCACACAAAGTGTCCTGAGGAAAGCTGTTGACTAAGACTACTTTTTGCTTCAGACTGCTATTTTGATGAAAGGTATCTTCATGAGGAATTTGAATCTTTTAACCATTATATGTTTAACGGTAATGAGAAAAGGACTATAGCCGTGATTATAGCACTATAAGGGTTCAGATATACATCAATAACAGATTGCTGTGCAAGTGCAGTCTGGGGTCCTGCACTTGAACCACAGATCAAAAAACCGTTGCTTGTCTTCAAGGGCTCACGTGGTACGAGAGCAAAGGATACTGTAACATGGCTATTAACCAATCATCTGACTGGCTTTTTGCTTGAAATGCAAGAATATATAAAAAGTGACCATACAGGGGACGACAGACTAAATGTCACCCCGAAAAACCATTGTTGACCAAGACCGAAGGTCAAGGCCAATGGTTTTTTGAGGGGTTATATTTGGTTGATTGTCCAATACCCTGGTCATCCTTTATTTTCTTCCATTGAAAGTCTGAACATTAGGTCTACTTGCCATCATGGCCAAGGGGTTGCATCAGCAAAATTGTTTTGCAAGGTTTCATCCATTAATGATGTGACCCGCACTCTCCCCGTGATGTAATGATCTATGTAGGCCTGACAGCTTCACATCAAAATGGCAGACATTAAATTGTCTCTGCTTCAATGTTCAATTCACTTTTAAAATTCAGTATATCTGAACTATTCGAGCCCCATCATGGAAAAGAGTACAAGGCTATATATACTCTGTCAACAGGGAACGTGTTCCAGGCATACACCACTATTTAAAACCGGAAAGGTAAGATTTTATAATTTATTGAACCCCCAAGCTTGGGGAAGGAAAAAATGAATACATTGATATGAAATACCTCGGTAGAGACAGCAATAAAATCCATGAAAAGACTAATTAAACCAATAATGTAACCAACTTGTGTTCTTCTGATGCTGGTCTATTCAGAGATGCCACTTTTCCATATTTATACGGAAATCCATATTTTTGTTGTGCTTTCTGTAGAAAAAATGATGCACATCTATACTACAAATAGATTAAAACAGTCTTGATAAATTAAATCTCAACCTTTATCTGTATTTTTGCCCAGGAGGCACTGGCATCTCTGTCTATTGCAGTTAGGGGGTGCCAGGAGCGCGGCAAGGGATTCGACAATCCAATCAGTTGCAGAGACACTCAGCGGCTGACTGGTCCGCTGACGTCCACCTCAGGTCACAGGTCAATAAAACAGAAGTAGGGGACAGCCCATGACTTAAAAGCCTGTCCACTATGGTACCCATCTTTCTGGTCCCATTTACAAAAATTGGGACAATTCATGCATGTACAATTTCCGTGTAGGTGATTCTACACTACAAGTTCTGTACATCAGTAATGGGCAATGGTGTAAGTGCTCTGAGATCATGCACTTGAGTGGGCCACAGATAAAAAAAATGGTGCACGTAGTCCAGGGCTTTTGTGGTACCAGAACAATTGGTACATGGCTATTAACCAATCATATGACTGGATTTTACTTAAAATGCAGGGAGGATACATGGTATATGGATACAATCCTGACTGATGCACAAAGTGGCAGCGCCACACAGTGGACTTCTTGCTGCAGGCCTGGCTACCGACCTGGCTACCGACCTGGCTGCTGGCCTGGCTACCTGCCTGGCTACTGACCTGGCTGCTGGCCTGGCTACCTGCCTGGGTACTGACCTGGCTGCTGGCCTGGCTACTAGCTGGCCTGACTACTGACCTGACCTGGCTGCTTACCTGGTTACTGGCCTGGCTATCGACCTGGCTGCTGGCATGGTTACTGACCTGGATGCTGGCCTGGCTACTGACCTGGCTACTGGTCTGGCTACTGGCCTGGATGCCGACCTGGCTATGGGCCTAGCTACTGGTCTGGCTACTGACCTGGCTGCTGGCCTGGCTACTGACCTAGCTACTGGTCTGGCTACTGACCTGGATGCCGACCTGGCTACTGGCCTGGATGCTGACCTGGCTGCTGGCCTGGCTACTGACCTGGCTTCTGAACTAGCTGTTGGGGAGTGGAACCTTGCTTGGCAATCTGTGGGGCCTAGGATACCGGGAGGGAATCAAGTAGCAGTCTTACCTTGCCAGGTTGACGTGTGCCTTTCTGGGTGACCTCAAGGCTGCATTGACTAGATACAGGTCAAACACATCTCTCTGCAATGAAAGAAAGAATATGTAAAATCGGTCTTTCTGTGCCAAGCAAAACAACAGGCTTCATGGAGTGGTCAACAATTTCGTAAACTTCTGGGAAAGATTGGTGGGTGGGTTGTTACGGTGAAACTTGAAAAATGAAGCAAAGGCAATGAGACTGCAATAATGGATGCATTGACATTACGTTTTGGCCTTGGATGCCTTGTGCACTTTGTTCTGTTCCTTGCTGCTGGCTGGTATATCAGTCAATTAACCTCCATTTTCTTGGTTTAACCGAGGCTTAGCAGATTTCCAGTTAATCTCAACACGCTCAAGATTCCTGGTTTAACCGAGGCTCAATCAATAGCTTTCCAGTTAACCTCTAGTTTCCTGGTTTAACTGAGGCTTAACAGATTTCCAGTTAACCTCTAGTTTCCTGGTTTAACCGAGGCTCAGCAGATTTCTAGTTAATTTCTAGTTTCCTGGTTTAACTGAGGCTCAACAGATTTCCAGTTAACCTCTAGTTTCCTGGTTAAACTGAGGCTCAGCAAATTTCCAGTTAAGCACTGGTTTCCTGGTTTAACCGAGGCTTGGTCAATTAACAGCTCTCCTTTGTGAGGGTTGGATATTAAGCAGCTGAACCATATGGCAATTAAGGAAGGCGGTTGAATCAGGACATGATCATCACTCAAAATTTCTGTATTAGCCAGAAACTTCTAAGTCAACATGCTGACAAAAGCAACACTTGACCTCTTGCTACTTAGGTTTTGGCTGTTTTGAGTGCCAAAGGGTTAAAAACAAATTTCTATCATGAGGTTACCCTGTAACCAAGGACCAATCAATGGGAACACAGTATTGCCAGGTCGTAATACCAGTACAACAACCTCCCAGACCCAGAGTGTGATTTTTTTCAGCCTTTTAGATGGCTCATCATGATAGAAAAGTGATTAAAACCTTGAACTCAGGGTTTGTGCTTGTACTCGGACCCGGATGCCAGCACAACATCCTCGCCTTTGACTCGGGTGTTGTGCTGGTGGCCAGATCAGGTTACAGGCACAAACTCCTCATTGGCAGTATTAATCTCTTAAACAATTACCTGAGCATTGCTTCCTCCGATGTCCACAATCTTGTACTTGATTGGGTAGAGCAGGTCCACTGTGCGATCAAAGTCTCCAGCCTCGTATGCTTGGAATCCCTCACACAGAGGAATGCCAACCTCCTGGACAACTGCATGATCCCGGTTCTTCCCTGATCTGAAAATTCAACCCTCGAGGTTAACTTCGTCTGTCAAACAGCCTACAGTTTGTGCTTTCCAAGGTGACCTTAGGATGGGTATTCTTTGCAGGCAAAATTACTGTCTATTCTGCAAGGAGAACTGGTTTTGTCTTTTGTACAAATACCCCCCAAAATAATACACTTTTGGGTCAAATTGGTTTCATAAGAGACAGCACCTGCAGTGTTGTCCCACCAGGGTCAGTTTGACATAATTTTTCTACCCCCTGACACTAAAAACTTAGATATATAAACAAAGATTACATTTTTGGGAGACCAAAATGAAAAGATTATTTTTTATTCAATCCTACATGAAGTTATGACCATTTGATTTTAATTGTAACCAGTTTTTGAATGAAAAATTTTGATGTAACATGGCCAAAAAAAAAAAAAATGGAAAATACCTTCTTACTGGAACAACAAAATGGCAGACCATTTTCCTAGAATCACATTATTGACCTTGAAAGTGTTAAAACCAAACTTCACTGAGACTGCTGAAAATTGCAATATAAGCCTACGTGGCATAATTCTTCATCTCATCCAGTAGTTTTTGGGCTGTTTGGGTCTCGTTGGCTGCCAGACAGGTCATCATAACATGAGCATCACCGAAGCACGTACTGTGATCATCAACGTGAACTTCAGCATTACACATCAGTTCCTTCCACCGATTTCCTATGTTTACACCTGAAAGAACCAAAGCAAGCAGATCCTATTCTGTAATGTGGTGAAAACTCTTTATAAAGACACTCAGTTATGTGACATATTCAGTTAAAGACACACCTTTAAGGTACGAAAAGTACATTTTCAGGTTGTGTGATTCATTTATCTGACATATTCAGTTATGCGACATATTTTCAGGGAACAGATGGTGTCATCATAATGAGGTTTCACTGTGAAACAGTTTACAAGCATAAACAGAGGTCTAGTAAATAAACTAGAGGAGGCCTCCAGTGATCCCTAAATATGACAGTAACGTACGCCGGTAGCTAGCAAAGGCGGATATGTACTTGTCTCCTATCTTTCTGGACAGACTCAGTAGGACACTAGCTCTTTGATTCCAACTCAAAGCACCTGGATGTAAATTTTTGTCTGCATTCATGTATTTACTGAAATTTTATGTTAATAGAAACCACTTTGCTAAAAATTGTAGCTAATACCTACATGCGTCAGGATAGCATTCCTGGGGTCAATAGCTTTCCTCGGCATGTGCAATGAGTCCCACCCACGCCAAGGAAAGCTATTGACGCAGTCTTATTCTGACGAGGAAAGGCTAAACAGGGAAGGGGTGACTAATTTCTGAGAGTGCTGTATTGAGTGTCCAGAGCTCAGACCCTGCATGCACCTCAGTCCAGTATTAATGAACAACACTGAGTCGGTCTAGACAGGTAAGTCAGATTGTATTGATGAGATACACTAACAGGCATATCAGCTACAGTCGTAGGCCTGTGTACCCTCACTGTCCTTGTGATGGTGTCTATGGGCTCCCCAGATGTATACTGTTACATATTTGTAACTGGTAAAAACCCACTAATTCATTGTCCACCTACATGTCACTCACCAGTCACAGATATTACCTTCACATAAAATCTATCAGATAGTTTGAGCTGAATTAACAATGGCCCAGGTCCACATGTACTTTGTTTACTAAGGAGCCTACATGTGATACTGTCTCTACTTGCTGTACATAGATCACTGTAGTTCAGGAATTTTCCTTAATTTCACGCAAACCCTGCCTGCAAAGCAGACCAAGTTCTGTCTTACTACACTTGGTCTGCCCGTCTGCAACAGGATTTTATTAGTAGTAAGGAAAATAAAACTATACTGTGACCCTCCCTTTAGATTGAAACACCAATCAGGAAGTTCATCATTATTGCCTGGACCAGTCGCAGCCTCTGGTCCCTGGTGTACTGAAGCATGTTACCATAGTAACCACTCTCAGCCAATTAGAAACTGAGTCAGTTTTCCAATGCTAAAACAGTGACCTTGTCACAGAAGGGCAGACACGAGCAGCATAGGCAAAATACACAGCTTGGGTATGCTTTGGAGGCAAACACAATTTTTTTTTTTTTTTTTTAAATTGAAAATTTTTGCATATTTAGATTCCATGCATTGATGGGCAGCACAAAACTAAAATGACTAAGAACCAAAGGAAACCTGCCTGTGTTTCACTTGCCATCACACCCTAGGCCTCATATACTCTGTCCAAATTTATTGAATGTGTACGTGTTGTCACCAGGTGGAATAATTTTACTGTGGGTGAGTCTGCCTTCAATTGAACCTTGTTTTTCAAGTAATTTTCATGCATTTAAATTTAGCAAAGTAGTGGCGTAGACAGAAACCACAAAATTAAGTGAAGCATGAAATTTTTAGACTTAGAATAGTTTGGTGGCGATAAACACTTCAGTCCAACCCATACATTATCCAGTTAATAACATTCATGTGATTTCTTTTTGGTGGGTGCTTTTAGCAAGTAACAGCCTGTGTATTCTGAAGCACAAAATTTTGTACCTTCAAACTCCAGCCGCTTGAGAAATGAGGCTCCATCTGCTAAGTCCCATACATTATTGGGTTTTCTGGCTTCAGGATGTATCTGTCAAATTCACGCAGAATTTGTTGAACCATTTTCTAAATTCTCTTACTAATAGACACAATTTTGAATGATTGCTGTGAAAATCTATCAGGCTTGTATTGTATTGTATTGTATTGTATTGTATGGTATGGTATGGTATGGTATGGTATGGTATGGTATGGTATGGTATGGTATGGTAGACAGGAACTTTACACATTACTCTAAAGCTCAGAATTTCTGACATTTTGGATTGATTAGTGAAGCTTTAAAAAGACATTTCAATGTGAATTGTACAGAAGGATTAAAATTCTTGGGTCTGTAACTTACTGGTTGTATGCAGCATGTTCTGATTAAAAGCCATTGAACAAAATGGAGAAAAGTTGCCAATTTCGCCTTACAAGTCTACTATGAGCAGGTGTAAGTTGATTTTGCAAGCAAATGTTCATGGAGAAAAACATCAATGCATATATATATATATATATATATACAAACTGATGTGTAAACAATGTCATGCTCATACAACAAGGTTCAAATCATTTTACATGTATAATAAAGGATGACAAATATTCTAAATTTTGTCTGCCAGTATGCTGCACAATGTAGTTCTACTTTGATATATGCCCAATACCCTAAATTTTGTCCACTAATGTGCTGCAAAATATAGTGGTATTTTGATATGTGCCCAATACCCAGAATTTCGTCTCCCAGTATATGCTAAACATTACAGTGGTACTTTGCTATGTGCCAAATACCCTTAATTTCTCTCCATCAATATGGTGAACAATGCAGTGATACTTTGATATGTGTGAAATACAATAAATTTTGCTCACCAGTATACTGCACAATACAGTGTTGCTTTAATATGTGCCAAGTACCCAATTTTTTGTTCACCAGTATATAGTACACTGCAGTGCTCCCTGCTCTTAACACCACCTCTTAGAGAATGTAGATCTTTTCTATGCTTATCCTTTTGCAGCACAAGAGTCAATATCCCTAACTTTACTTCATTTTAAGATCAGCTGTTATATAAGATCTGTTTTTGCTGGATGTAGAGGTGATACTACTGTTATATAAGATCTGTTTTTGCTGGATGTAGAGGTGATACTACTGTGCATGACATGATATATACCTGTGGACAACATTTGGGAGTGTTTGGCAGAGAGATGCATGTTAAAGATGGCAGACATATCTGATGTTAGAAAACGTCATGAAGGATTTAGGACCTTCATACCAATATGACATGATTTGCACCTCAAGTGAACAATTTAAAATAATTGAGTCCATTACAACATGTATAAAGGGTGGTTGCATTCTGAAATCTGTCAAGGAGAGCACAACTATTAAAGATGTACTGTGTCACTGGAAGAGCAGTGACACAGTGCATCTTTCATGTATTTATCGATTGGAATTTTTTGTTTATAAAAGGTACCTGTCCACAATACACATCTTGGTATCAGTGCAGGGATCACATCTCTACCCTTTGCCTGTATTATTGGTTCAGGTGTAAGTCAAATTGTTCTTATCTGAACCTGTACTATGCAAATTTGATAATTACGGTTTGTTTGACAGGTATTCTTCTTTGATATGAAGCTCTGCATTTATAAGCAAAACTTCACGTATTTAGATAATTCATCAATTGCCACATTCATATTTATTCATTATTATGTGGGTTGTCTTTGCTGAATATTTAGCTTAGACAAAGAGCCACTACTCAGAGAGACATGTACGGGTAAAAGGCTCCGAAACATGTTGAGTAGTTTCCCACTGAAGACCCTTCAATTTATTTGAGCTAATACAGCCTATGTCAAAAATTTACAGAGGAATGTGTGCAATATGGACAATAGTACTTCTATGTATATAAGTTAGTCAGGGACAGGTTACTAGCTTATGGGGAGTAAAGAGTTCGGACTGCAGAATAGGGTAAAGACTACTAGGAAGTGGTTTTGGACAAAAAGACACAAATACAATACATATAGTATTACAGGCTTTGTATCACATTCTTGTTTCATTTTTCTGTCACATTCTTGTCTCACTTTTGTGTCACATATTTGTGTGCAGTTTGTCATATTCTGAGATACAATTGCAATGAAGTGCACATTATACGTGTCATACTTGTGTATTATAATGAAAGTACAGTTTGTGTGTGTCATTGTTGTGTATTGTAAAAAGTAAACTTTATGTGTCAAACTTGTGTATTGTAATCAAGTAAACTTTATGTGTGTCATACTTGTGTATTGTAAACAAGTACACTTCATGCACATATCACACTTGTTCATTGCAATAAAATACACTTTATGTGAATACATGTATCATACCTGTGTATTGTAATAAAGTACACTTTATGTGTCTTTTATACTTGTGTATAGTAACAAAGTACAGTTTATATGTGTATCATACTTGTGTATTGTAAACAAGTACACTTCATGCACATATCACACTTGTGTATTACAATAAAATACACTTTATGTGAACATCATACTTGTGTATTGTAATAAAGTAAACTTTATGGGTGTGTCATACTTGTGTATTGTAATAAAGTACTGTTACTTTATGTGCATGTTTGTCATACATATGTATTGTATTTAAGTACATCTTCTGTGTGTGTCATACTCTGTATTGTGATAAAGTACACTTTATGCATGTGTCAAGTTGTGTTTGTTTATAAAGTGCACCTTACGTGTGTGTCATACATATCCAGAGCTGACTGGAAGTCTCCCTGCAACATATTCAGCATGTAGAGATTAAGATAAGTCACAGGAAAACAAATAGGATTACCTTGAACAAGATCCAATGGATCCATGGTTAAAACAATGGATGAACATGATTAGAAAGATGGATGCACATGCTTATAACAATGGATGCACATGTTTAGAACAATGGATACACATGGCTGAACATGGATATGCGTGGCTAGAACAATGGATACACATGGCTAGGACATAGATACAAATGGCTAGAACAATGGATACATATGGCTAGAACAATGGATACACATGGCTACAACAATGGATACACATGGCTAGAACAATGGATACACATGGCAAGAACAATGGATATACATGGGTGGTACATCTACACCGGTGGTACATGTATATGTCTGCTACATCTACAAGGGTGGTACATCTACATGGGTGGTACATCTAGGAGAGTGGTACATCTACATGGGTGGTATATCTACATGTGTGGTACATCTATGACAAGCCACATTGACATTTAGTCATATTTGGTGATATTTCTAAATCATTTGGCGATAATTCAAAATCATAACTAGCGATATAATTAAATATTAAAGACCATCTCCAATATGGAGATGGTCTTTATATACAGGGTTGTTACTGGAGATTCTACTAAATGTAATGGTTTCAAATTAAACTTTATTAATGGTCATGACATCAGTTACTTTTACACCTTTAATTCATGGCCATGAATTGCATGACTTTCACAGAGTGGCCCTGCTCCAGCTGTTTATAACCACTAATTTTTTTATTGATAACTATGAATTCACAACACTATTGTCAGACATGCATTGATTTTTTCCCTCTTAGTATTCATGGATTCTATGACATTTCTTCAGTCAGCCAGCTTCAATATCTTTATTAACAGCCATTAGATACCACAGTTATATGTTTGATGGATAATCGATGTCCATTATTAAGAGTTGTGTTTTGTCAAAGAAACTGATTAAGAACTCATGAAAAATAATGTTGATCTTGTGGATGTTTGCTTGTTAATAGATGTTGAGAGCAGAGCTCCTTGTGACTTTCTGAAAGATAATGCTCTGTAAGGACAGCTGTATGATAACAAAATCAATTACATACCTGTTCAAGATGATGTAACGTCCAATGCCAATAAATGTGGCAGCGCAGCATGTCACTTTTCTGCAGAAAAAAGTGTAATGCTGAGACACACTGACACAGTTTTCTAAAAGTAAATATAAGTCATGAGAAAAAACATATAGAGCATTTATGTGTTTCCAAACAAATGTCATCTGTGCATACATGTGTCTCCAAGCATAAATGTGTCTGCAAGCATACATGTGTCTCTAAGCAAACGAGTCCAAACATACATGTGTCTCCAAGCAAATATGTGTCCAAGCACATGTGTCTCCGTGCATACATATGTCTCTCAACGAATGTGTCTCTAAGCATACATGTGTCTCCAAACAAACATGTTTCCAAGCATACATGGTTCTCCAAACAAAGGTATCTCCAAGCATACATGTGTCTCCAAAAGAACATGTTTCCAAGCATACAGGTGTCTCTAAACAAACCTGTCTCCAAGCATACATGTCTCCCCAAACAAATGTGTCTCCAAGCATGCATATGTCTTCAAGCAAGCATGTGTCTCCAAACAAACCTGTCTCAAAGCATACATGTGTCCCCAAAACAAATGTCTCCCAGCATACATGTGTCTCCAAGCCTACATATGTCTCCAAGCAAACATGCGTCCAAGCATACATGTGTCTCTAAACAAACATGTGTCCAAGCATACATGTGTTTCTAAACAAACATGTGTCCAAGCATACATGTGTCTTCAAGCATACATGGGTCTCCAAAGAAGCCTGTCTGCAAGCATACATGTGTCTCCAAACAAACATGTCTCCAAGCATACATGTGTCTCCAAACAAGCTTGTCTTCAAGCATACATGTGTCTCCAAACAAACGTGTCTCCATACAAATGTCTTCAAACAAACGTGTCCAACCATACATGTGTCTCCAAGCATATATGTGTCCAAGCATACACGTATCTCCAAGCATACATGTATCTCCAAGCATACATGTGTCTCGAATCAAACATGTGTCTATGAACCAGTAGAAGCTTTTCATGGTGTGTAAACACTTTCAGATTTATATTTGCATCAAAGCAGAAGTATGAATTAAAAACAAAAATCATGCAAAAAACAACAACAGTAATATTTTAGATCATACAATTATGATTCTGTTAATTCCTACATTAAATTTTACAAAAGGATAAAACTGGCATTCCAATGTCATATGGGCTTAGAAGCAAATCTTGTGAAGGAAAGATTACAAACAAACGGTTCTACATGAGAAAGGAAAACTTTTGCAGGATAAGGATTCGATAAGTTGGAAGAGTTGTTGTCTTAAAGGAACTACTACACCACCCAGTATGCCATGGGGTATAATGACATAGTGTATAATGACCCTGCCTTGGCTGCTGGGACAGCATGGCGGGGGGGGGGGGGGGGGGGTACTGACAAAGAGCAGAGAAAAGTGTAAAATAAACTGAACTATTATAACTTTACTTCCTCCTTCGTCAGTGCTCCCAAGCGGTCCCAGCAGCTAGGCCAGGGTTATTATGCCATGTGGCATACTAAAGGGGTACAGCAGCTCCTTTTGGAAACAGTTCTATTCAATCATTAAAAGTCCTGACCTCCCAGTTTTTTACTGTGTCCTCCAGATGTGCAAAGCCCTCTTTATGTCTTCCGTTCATCAGAAGAATATGACACAAAGCATGGACAGCCATGATGTCTAGGGGAGCTATCTCCATGCCCTGCAAGTAAAACAGACAGCCATGATGTCTAGGGGAGCTATCTCCATGGCCTGCAAGGAAAACAGACAGCCATGATGTCTAGGGGAGCTATCTCCATGGCCTGCAAGGAAAACAGACAGCCATGATGTCTAGGGGAGCTATCCCCATGCCCTGCAAGGAAAACAGACAGCCATGATGTCTAGGGGAACTATCTTCATGCCCTGCAAGTAAAACAGACAGCCATGATGTTTAGGGGAGCTATCTCCATGCCCTGCAAGGAGAACAGACAGCCACGATGTCTAGGGGAGCTATCTCCATGCCCTGCAAGGAAAACAGAGTCCAGTAACAGACACATACTAACCACCAAACCACTTGTCCTGTCAATAGGCAACAGTGATAAGATCTGCCACTATGCAGATATATAATGGTGACATCTGCTATGATGCTGCAGATATACTACTGGATATACTGACAGTGACATCTGCCATGATGCAGACAAACTACTGGATATACTGGAAGTGATATCTTCCATGATGCAAACAAACTACTGGATATACTGACAGTAACATCTGCCATGATGCAGACATACTACTGGATATACTAGCAGTGACATCTGCCATGATGCAGCAGACATACTACTGGATACACTGGCAGTGACATCTGCCATGATGCAGCAGACATAATACTAGATACACTAGCAGTGACATCTGCCATGATGCAGACATACTACTGGATATACTAGCAGTGACATCTGCCATGATGCAGCAGACATACTACTGGATATACTGGCAGTGACATCTGCCATGATGCAGACAAACTACTGGATATACTGGCAGTGACATCTGCCATGATGCAGACAAACTACTGGATATACTGGCAGTGACATCTGCCATGATGCAGCAGACATACTACTGGATATACTGTCAGTGACATCTGCCATGATGCAGCAGACATAATACTGGATATACTGTCAGGGACACCTGCCAAGATGCAGCAGACATAATACTGGATATACTGGCAGTCACATCTGCCATAATGCAGCAGACATACTACTGGATAGATATACTGGCAGTGACATCTGCCATGATGCAGACAAACTACTGGATATACTGGCAGTGACATCTGCCATGATGCAGACAAACTACTGGATATACTGGCAGTGACATCTGCCATGATGCAGCAGACATACTACTGGATATACTGTCAGTGACATCTGCCATGATGCAGCAGACATAATACTGGATATACTGTCAGGGACACCTGCCAAGATGCAGCAGACATAATACTGGATATACTGGCAGTCACATCTGCCATAATGCAGCAGACCTACAACTGGATAGATATACTGGCAGTGACATCTGCCATGATGCAGACAAACTACTGGATACACTGGCAGTGACATCTGCCATGATGCAGACAAACTACTGGATACACTGGCAGTGACATCTGCCATGATGCAGACAAACTACTGGATATACTGTCAGTGACATCTGCCATGATGCAGACAAACTACTGGATATACTGGCAGTGACATCTGCCATGATGCAGACATAATACCGATATACTGCCAGTGGCACTGATGTTTTTTGGAAATAAAGTATACTATTTTAAACATGATGATTTCAAGTTACTGCATATTTTTGAGAATATGACTATCACTTTTAGACCAAACACAAATTATTTCTTTTCCATTACATGTACAGGAAAAGTTACATTGTGCCCTGTTTGACACAGAGGTTTACCAGCACATAGGGACACATCCTTGTTGAGCTACATACTGGCTACAGCAGGCCCGCAGCTAATAAGAATATGCTGTATTGGACAGCTTGTAAAATATGCTTACAGTTGAGACAATAAAACATTAATTTGAGTGGCAGCATAAGTTTTGTACTTTAGGACAGAAGTCTCCCAAGGCAGGCACTGGTGGAGCATCAAAAAAGAAGAGAAGAAATGAGAGGTTGTCATAGGATAATGTAATTATTTTCTACTATGGAAATTTCCTTAGTCAATGTTTTTATGGCAAGCCAAAGCTGCAAATATTCACAAATAGAGATATCTGTATTTCTAATACAGATATCTGAATTAGAAATACAGATATATGAATTTCTAATTCAGATATCTGAATTAAACTGGAAATACAGATGTCTGTATTAGGAATACAGATATCTGAATTAGAAATACAGATATCTGTATTAGAAATACAGATATCTGTTATAGAAATACAGATATTTGTATTAGAAATACAGATATCTGTATTTCAACAACTGAAGCTAGTTAGCCATGGATGCTCCCTTGTGCGGAACTGCCACAGATCGATGCATCGATTTCGCAACGTGAGACCAAAGAGCTCGACTCGTCCATGGCCATGCTTATCTTCCTGCGCAGTTACTACTTTCCGGCCCCGTTATATAATTTTGTGCGAGCCTGATTCAAACTACTTTATACAAATCTTGGTGAAATACCACAAAATTGATAATTTCCAGGAAATAAAAAAAAAGAAAGAAGGAAAGGAGATGGGATTGATCTTGTAGCTCCCAAATTACACAATGAGGATACATGCAGGGGACACATACCGGGGATCCATCTTTAACTGGAAACACAAATAGTGATATCTGTATTTCTAAGACAGATATCTGAATTAGAAATACAGATATCTGAGTTAGACTGGAAATACAGATATCTGAATTAGAAATACATATATCTGAATTCGAAAGAGAGATATCTGAATTAGAAATACAGATATCTGTATTAGAAATAGAGATATCTGTATTTGGTGGTCAAATACAGATATCTGTATTAGAAATACAGATATCTCTATTTCTAATTCAGATATCTGTATTAGAAATAAGATATCTGTATTTAAATACAGATATCTGTATTTAAATGCAGATATCTGTATTTTAATGCAGATATCTGTATTTATGAATATTTGCAGCTTTGGCTTGCCATATGTTTTTTTTTTTGGGGGGGGGGGTTCTTGTTTTTGATTTTGTTTTTGAAGTACATGTAAACCTTTATTGAAAAAGCACCTCCATAGATGACCAAAATGTCTCTCCAGACCACTGGTCTTTCATAGCAAGTACAATGAAAAGACATTATAATGACACCACCCGTTCCCTTAGAAAACTGTGAGATAACTGAATTTGTCAGATACATATAAATCAAATAACAAAGAAAATAAACTTTTTTCCCAAGAAAATTTGTGTCATTGTATTGAATATGTCAGATGTCTGAGTGCAGTTTTTTCCCCACATTATAAGCTCAAAGGTGGCCCACCTTCTCCTTTTTCATTTAAAAAGTAGGTTATTTTAGATGTTGTAATATTTATGCAAAATTTGGTCAATATCTATCTTGGAGCAAGAAATTCTAGGTTCCCATCAGGTTCACCACCTTTCTGCTCTGCAAAACTGGGGAAAACCCTGTGAGTGTCGCTATAATGAGGTTTCACTATATAAATACCCGGAAAAGCACTAAGCAAGATCTCCTTAAAAGATGGTCTCTAAAGACAGGGACCATCATACCTGCTAATTCAGGAACAAATAATGGACTTTTACATGAAGAATCGAAAGATGTTATGATCATCCATTTCAGGCGGAATATGATACAGCAAAATCATCCTAACTATTGGGTTAGCAAATAAACCTATCATACTCCCATCTTAAATGACATTTTCTGTCTTATTAATTCTTTTATTAGTGACAACAAATTGGTGCCAACCTTTCTTGCCACCTTTTCCCCTTCATCGTACATCAGGGTTTCCTGTAAACCATGAGCATGCATGCCCAACAGATATCTGAAATGTAAATATATAATTATACATATACACATGTATAAATCATCCAACTGTGAACCAAACTCACATCATCCCTCAACATGTGCATTTATATATATATATTATTTATTTATTTATTTATTTATTTATTTATTTATATACATATAAAATATAAATATACATGGTTTTTAACCATTCTAATGCTTCATCAACCTTTTCTCAACCTTTTCCAAACCCTTTCTCAACCTTTTTGCAACGCAAGCATACAGCATGACAACACAACTAATGTATTGAGTTCTTAACTTTTAGGCAGGCATAACTGTATATATATATATATATATATATATATATATATATATATATATATATATATGTATATATATATATATATATATATATATATATATATATACATATATGTATATATATATATATATATATATATACACACATATATATATACACATATATACATAAATATATATATATATATATATAAATATATATATATATATACATATATATACATATATATATGTATATATATGTATCACTTTAACCGTGGACCAGCCTCCTATCACCCCTCCACATATATAACTGTGCCCCCCCCCCCCCACTTAACATTAGCTCCCCATGGTTAACCCTTTGCTGGTCAAAATGTTACCACTTTCCATCCAAACTTATCAAGGACCATAATGATATTATCTGTTGTGTGTTTTCCTCTAATGCTGCAGGCCCCACCCCATTGACCTTCAGACGCCTTGAGTGACCTTTGAAGGCGGCTCATTAGCATGTACCTTATCAACAGCTTAACCCCTTGCACTCTGATGTGACGAAGAGACATTAGAAGTGTCTGTAAGCATATGACACAGATGGATAGAAGTCTCAATAGCCGATGCTTATAAAATGCCATCTGCACCACAAAGGTTTAGGGACACCTCTGTAAACAGCTCACAGATTCAGTAAAATTGCTTTCAGAGACCCTTATAGTTTATTCTTGCATGCTTAGCCTGAAACTATGGATACCATAATTTGGATGGATGGCAATCAGATATTTATCCACAAAGCAAAATTCAACAGCTCACATGGTTGGCTGAGCAGGCAAAACCTTATTTATTACTATTTTAGTCATTTATGAGCACTGTCTTTCATGGTTCACTAGTATGTAATTCATAAATTACAAAAGAAAAGAAAAATACATTCTCACTTTCATGAGCCCCCATTCCAACAGGAAAGTATGCTCAGTTTAAAAATAATTTTAAACATTAAGGTTGTTAACTTTCAATCTCACAAAAGACACAGTTTTAAAGAAAACCACCCATGAAAGTGTATAAAGAGCAAATGATAAATTTATAATTTTTCATTTGAGTTTTGTAGAAGTCCTATTGAATTTGTTGATTTGCTTAAAAAGATTTGATCAAGAATCCTATATCTTTATATAAACCATTGCAAGTGTCAACAAAATCCCAGTGGAAAGCATTAAATATTTTTTAGATGAAACAAAGCAGAATTATCCTCCAAAACCCAAATGTTGGCTTGTCATGAACATGCAGTGGGCAGTTGGGCACACAATGCCCACTGCTCCATTTTTGGCATATTTTATGCTAACAGCATACTCTTTTGTTTAAAAAATGTGAGAAAAAAACTTTGGGTACGAGATTATGACAAATGAATAAGGTACCAAAATTTTGGGTATGAGATCACAAACTAATGAATAAGGTACCACAGTGTCTTGTATTTCTCTAGCAAGGAAAAAAGGTAACACAGTGATAATTGCCCAGATGACAAGGTAAATAGAAAAGTTCGTTTGGTGGTGGGGGGGTGGCAAATGTGGGACATAACAGCCTCTTCGTCAAATCTTTCCCGCAGCAGCGGAAAAAGCAACCTAAACATGAGCATTCACAAAATATTTGTGCGCACGCCATGTGACTTTTAAAAGAGTATGTTACCCATAAAGAGGCATTTGTGGGTTGCAGAATGGTAGAACTCGCGACAATGTGTCCCTCATCTGCCGCTGCCATCCCAGGGCGAAGCAGCCGTCGAAGGCCAGCTTGATGGCGTGGAGGTCGGTTGGATGCTCGATCAATATATCCATCCACGTCTGTGTGGCGTCCGCCAGCAATCTGCAAATAGTATACTTTTAAACAACAGAAGTTTGTGTTTTTTTCTGTAGTTTACAAAAAAAGGCCCCGCAATAGTTGAGACACTGTCAGTGCTGTTACTGGAACACAGTATGATAACTGTTGCCAACGTGACAAACTCAAAATCTGGGAGATGGAAAGTCAAGTTATGGAGATTGGTAAATTAATACGAGGTATAGAAGGAAAATGTTGATGAAATTCAGGGAAGTGTCCAAAAATGGTGAAAAATCTACACTTTTTCAAGAATTTTCAGCTTGAAATTCCGGGGATTTGTTATCTCAACGTTCCTAGTGTAAGTCTCTGCTGTGCCTATGGTCATTTTAGGCTAGGCTGCCTTTATCTTATTGTTTATATTTTATGTTCGGAACGAGCGGGACTCACACCTGCAACCTTTGGCACCAGTCGCCTAGCTGAAATGAGAAACGCACATATCCACTCGACCAAATCCCCATTCCTAAAAAGAATGGTTCAATGGAGGTAGTTACGTGCGAGTGCCATGTCAACACAGTAATGCAGTATATTTACTGAGTCGGCATTTATTTCCAGAATCGGGTTATGGCTTTTTAAAATCTGGAACTTAGTATAAGATAGGAGTCTAGTATTTTGAGAGCCATAATTCCTTTTATAGAATTTTAAAGTTTTGGCTTCATTCCACGTAATATAGATTTGTGTTTTGACAATTTAAACTTTTGCTCCTAGACCACTGTTCAAATCGCCTTCAAATATTACTACTACCTATGTCGCTAGGTAACAGAACTTTGCCTCCACCATGATGAGGGCACTTTCATCAATTTTGTTACTTAAAGATCTGAAAATTATACTTTTTCTGCTGAAGTAATAAAAAAATTCTGAATATTTTAAGCAGCTGTTTATGTTTTGAACCACATGAATCACTTTTCTAATGCTTTTACTTTCTCATATTGCTGTAATTTAGTACAAAAGCACATGTTGCCCTTCTAAATGCATGAATCTGCCCTCCTTCCCGTCGAGTTCCTTGTTGCACAATAGAGGGCAGCACATGACCAAAGTTACTTATGAATACCTCCAATAACATATACAAGCAGAGCTTATATGATTCCGTTTCATATGGTTTGAGGGGACAATGGCGCAAGGTGTCAGGAAGATTTCCATCCTTGACGCTGGAGGCAAAAGGTCGTTTCGCAGCGAAATGGCCCCCGTCATGAGATGAGTCTTAGAAGTGTACAGTAGATCTGTACCAAATTTTGTTTCTTTTATCACATTTTCAACGATTTTTACTTCAACTATTGCACTGTAGTGGGTTCTTATTGACTGTAACAGTTTAAACTAAAATTTTGAGCATTCATATAAATATCAGGATATAAAAACAGGAGCGACTTGTAAATAAGTGAAGTATGAACTTCAATCAGAAATAGGCCTATATGAATAAAATTTTAACGCACACCAATGATTTTGGAGAAAAGACAAATATTTAACACTCACACACAAATTGACAATTCGACCAAGGGGTTTTCATTTTTGTGGACCCCACCTTGAAATGGAAAAAAAGCGCGCAATGGAGTACATGTAGGAAAAAGTCCTTTAAAAGGCCTAACAAAATTAATGTCTACTTTAATACCTGTCTCTCAGGTCTGGCATTTTTGAATGACAGGAATGTTTTGGTAAAACCAAGTTTATGTCTCTTTCTATACATAGACATTAAATGAGCAGATGAAGACTCATTAAATAAAAGACATTAACTCACTTTGGATAGAATTGCTGAAGGAAATCTATCAGAATTAGCGATAAGTCAGATTATTTCGGCACGCTCCGTACTCGGGGACCCAAACGGCGGCCGCAGCAATCTACAGAGAGGGCCCGATAACGAGGCTTTGTCACGGTCACCGTCAGTCTCGGTGACCGTCGTCCACTTACCCTTCAGCCAGGTGCTGAACAGCTTTCATGTGCATCCTCTCCCGTGGAGTGGCATTGGTTTTATCTGCCAACTTGACCATGTGGTCGATGGATGACCTTACCGATGGATCATGACGGGTTTTACTGCTACATCCAAATAAAGTGAATTCATTAGCCACCACGTGACCCATCACTGAAACCAGTCAAAATTGTGAACATTTAGAAATAACAAACGGGTTCGTGGGTTGGTTACTATATATAATACACACACACACACACACACACACACACACACATATATATATATATAATATATATATATATATATATATATATATATATATATATATATATATATATATATATATATATATATATATATATATATATATATATATATATATATATATAGTTACTGTACTCGCTTTAGACTTAATCACATTTGGTGGTGTAGGCCTACATTACTTTCTTTACGTTATTTTGGCTTTAGACGCTAAAATCAATTTCTGTTTGAAAGTGTCAACAAGATATGTATCTATGCCACCAGATATAAAATTAATTTTGCCTCTTAACTTTCTTTAGTAATAGTATACTCGACTCCTGACAATGGGCGTGTTCACAAAGAATTTGATCTGATCGCGAGACTGATCCTAAAATTAAATTAGGCCCAATGATACTATTGAACTACATAATCCTTGACCTAATATTTGATAAAAACTTGCCGGATTAACCAATCTGTGTTTTTTGATACATGAACTTTGTAGTAAAATTTCTACTTTATTAATATTAGTTTGATCCAGTACTTTAGGTCTGTTTTAAATCTGGAACAAATTACGATTAAGCCATAACCGTGAAATGTTAGTCATACTTTTTCGAATCCCGCAATACTGATGAAAACATAGATTGGTTCACACTGAATTGTTAATGCGTTGTTGGACGTATGATTAAGAAATTTGGGATCCAAAAATTAAATATAATTTTGATCCTGAATTGGGTATCAGGTAAAAGTCCCCCATGAATACGGCCACTGATGGTTCAACTTACAGCAGTCGGGGTCAGCGTGCATCATCCCCTGCACCGTAGCAGACATGCCGCCCAGCGTGACGTCATTGGTGTAGCTCACGTACTGCCAGCCGTCAAACGGAAAGCAACAGTCAGCATTATAATCAGCTCAACACAAATGGGTCATTTTTTACGTTTTATTTTAAAACTAAGGTGCGATACAAAAGTTTTAAAAACAAAAACAAAAGCAAACAAACAAAAACACTTTATATCAGTCATCCCTAAAGGTGCGAACTTAATTTTGTTCAGTTTTTGATATGTCTGACGCTGTCAGCAGTATATTCCTGATACCTAATTTCAACCTACATTTTACAGATGGGGCTAATAATGTGTCCCTTATGATATTAGGTTAAATTATGTTTTTATGTTGGTATGTATAGATATATATATGCCTATATGTTATAGCACAGAATGGTTTTACAAATTTCTGTTACTTTAATGGGACATGATTACTGTAATTTTTCAGCAGCCAATGTCAATCGAGACAGACATAGAAAGAATGAAAAACACACTACAGCGTCAAAAATATGTCGGTTGCACCTCATGCCTCACACAGAAAAACCGAAGGAAATTTACCAAGAAAGGAAGAGAGGGAGGGAAGGAAGGAGAGAGAATGAAGGGAGGAGGAAGAGGGAGGGAAGAAGGAAAGAGAGATTATGTAAG
Source organism: Hermodice carunculata (assembly GCA_964020975.1). Lineage (NCBI taxonomy): Eukaryota > Metazoa > Annelida > Polychaeta > Eunicida > Amphinomidae > Hermodice > Hermodice carunculata. Next base: position 13,850,613 of record OZ026623.1, on the reverse strand, counting down.
TCAACCCAAAGCACTGCATCGCAGCTGCCATAATTCTCAGGCTTCAAATGATTGATAACACACGTCAATTCTTCACTGTTATTTCTTATGGCACAGGTGCCCTTCAATGTGTATTGATTATTTTTGTGTACTGTATTGTATTATATTGTATTGTATTTTGTCACCTGTCCTTTTTATTCTGCTAGAAATAGCTGCCATTTCCCTGCCCGACCCAACCGAGTGATACGTGAGTTAGCTGGGAAGCGGAATAGATTCAAGATTCAAGATTTCTTGATTCGGCCAAAACATGACATATATCTGTAGCTGCATATAACCTCTATTATATAAAATAATATTATAAGAAAAAAAAACAAACAAACATGTAACAATTTAGTATGTGAAGTGATATAAATTAGAGGGTGGTCTGGAGATCCCCACAAAGGCTATTTAAGCAGGTAACATGAGGGCCACCTTATACAAAAAGTTACTGTTTGTACAGTGATGTAGAATTAAAATTTAATGATCAAATCATCTCTAATTTGTCATTCCAACACATTTTAACATTTCGATAGGCTAATTCTAAGTGTCGAGACATTTTATGAAAAATTAAATAAAATTACAATAAAACTTCACACCTTAACTCATTCCACCCTGAAAGAAGACCGAGTCAACAGCTTTCCTTGGCGCGCTCTGGGCGCATTATCCCTAAATTAGTGATATAAATAATTGTAAACATAATTAGCAGACGACATTTAGATATTAGCGGGAAAAAGCGTCATTAAGGTGGAATGAGTTAAAGCAGGTGTACAACAGCTATAATAACAATGCTGGAACACCGAACGTCTGACCTGTTGCTTCACTGTTGCTATAGGCCTATATAGGCACTCCTACATTTGAGGGGGGGGGGGGGGAGCTACATCTGATGTACAATAACTAATCTCTTCACTTGTATATAAAATACTGCACGGTTGCATTATTATATCTCAAGACTAAAATTTCAAAACATTTGAGGCGTCAGAGCATTAAGTACGTGGGACACTGGGAGGTTAAAGGGGTGGGGCACTGCTGGTCACCAGGTGCCTTTGCGGGCGTTTTCCAATGCAAGCGGATGTGCATCTTCTGTCAAATGACCGCACTTTTCTGACAGCAGGCCGCGTCACAGTGGTTGTGCCATCGCAACACCTTTTTCTTACAGTATGTTTTACTTTTATGATATGTTAACGCTTAAAGTGCTGATTTAAGATTGAGTCAACAGCTTTCTTCGGGACACTTTTCTCGCACTGCCCGCAAAGTGTCCCGGGGAAAGCTGTTGACTAAGACTACTTTTTGCTTCAGACAAGGCTTGCTGGTTTTTGAATGAAAGGTATCTTCATGAGGAATTCGACTCTTAACCATTATATGTTTAATGGTAATGAGAAAGCAACTGTACCAGTGATTAGCACTGTAAGGGTTAAAAGTATATAGCAACATGGCAGAGGACCAAGCAAGAGAGACATGAGTTCTGTTCACAGTTCACGGATAATCTAGGCTTATATATATATTTTCGCTGCGTACTATTCAAACAGCAAGTCAAATTTCACGGGCATGGTCTTTCCACCAGAAATATTTCAATTTACACGAAACGTAAATACTTTTTTTTTCACAAGCAAGAATACGAAAACCTGCCCAACTGCTGTTCGTCCCCTCTCTTCCCCCATAATATACACGCCTGGGTGATGGCAGCGTCATAGAGCTTACAGGTTCATTGTTAATGTTATAATATACGCACCTGAGTAATAGTAGCGTCATAGAGCTTACAGGTTCATTGTTATGATATACGCACCTGAGTAATAGTAGCGTCATGGAGCTTACAGGTTCATTGTTATAATATACACACCTTAGTAATAGTAGCGTCATACAGCTTACAGGTTCATTGTTATAATATACGCACCTGAGTAATAGTAGCGTGATAGAGCTTGTAGACTTCATTGTTATAACATACACACCCGAGTTATAGTAGCGTCACGGAGCTTGTAGGCTTCATTGCTATAATATACATACCTGAATAATAGTAGCGTCATAGAGCTTGCAGGCTTCATTGTTACAATATACACACCTGAGTAATAGTAGCGTCATAGAGCTTGCAGGCTTCATTGTTACAATATACACACCTGAGTAATAGTGGCGTCATAGAGCTTACAGGTTCATTGCTATAATATACACACCTGAGTAATAGTGGCGTCATAGAGCTTACAGGTTCATTGGTACAATATACACACCTGAGTAATAGTGGCGTCATAGAGCTTGCAGGCTTCATTGCTCGTGGTGCTGAGCGGAAGACCCTGACTCCGCCACTCCTGAAACAAAGGGACAACGCTAGAGTACAGTAGAAAATATAATAAAACAAAATAGAATGTTTAAAAACTGCGATCAGGATTTACATAATCAACCTAACGCACAAGATCATATCAACAATACACGAGATTAATTGAGGTCGAGTCCAATATGCTTAAATGTAAGTGAGTACATGAGCACCATATTTTTGGTTTACTCACCTGTTTTCCTGCTGCCTCTATCGTATACGTCCTACCTCCTTCAGTATATGTTTGTATATGTGTATATGCATGTATATGCATTTGTATATATGTTTGTATGTATTTGTAGTTGTGTCTTTTCGTCCAGAACCACTTCCTGGTAGTCATTACCCTATTCAGCAGTCCGAACTCTTTACTCCCCACAAGCTAACCTGTCACTGTCTGACCAATATACATTTGGAAAGACTATTGTCCACATTGCGCACGTTCTTCTGTTGAATTTTGACATAGGCTCTGTTAGACCAAATAAATTAAAGGGTCTTCAGTGGGTAACTACTCAGAACAGGTTTCGGAGCCTAACATGTCTCTCTGAGTAGCGGCTCCTTGTCTGAGCTAAATAATTAGCAAAGACAACCCACATAATAATGAATAAATATGAACGTGGCAAATGATAAATTAGCGAAATACATGAAGTTTTGCTGATAAACGAAGAGCTTCACTAAAGAAGTAGTAAACCTGTCAAACCAAACATAATTACTAAATTTGTGTAGTACAAGTTCAGATAAGAACAATTTGAATATGTATATGTACAACATGTATGCATATTGTGAACTATTGCTTTATCAAGCACACAGTACAAATACTATGTCTACTTACTAACTATCCTGTCTGCATAATCATCCTATCCAGGGGTCTAGATATATGCACCACATTACATCATGCATCATCTTTTTGAATTCTTATTCATTTGTTTCCGTACTTTTAGTTTTCGTTGTGTGTTCTTCTACGTGACCTTACCTGACATGCACTTCGAGTTTAGCCTTCTATCCCTGACTACATGAATCTCCACAGCTATTGAAAGCGACCTTTATATATCTTAATTGCCACAGGTGACTTCAACTACAGATGCGCTGATTGGAACTCTCCTCATACAGAAAGTATATATAAATTTACACTTGCGCCATCGGAATTGCGCCTGGAAACGCTTTAAGAGCGTATCTGCATTAACCAACTTCGTCCGTACAGTCATGATGGTTATACCAAGCTTGATAAGGTGTTCCAGTTGTACAAGACGTCCCGAAAAAAAGGCAGTTAATCTAGTCCGCTCCGCTATCTGCCAATATTTCTTAAATTGTGAGAACAACTACATAATAAATATATCAACCCCAAACAATGGTGGAGTCTCTCTAAATTTGTCTTCGGTTGCAAAATCCGTCAAGACATACCCTCTATCATAGAAGGCGATAGGATAACTTCCAGCAACCCTGAAATATGTGATTTATTCAATGTGTACTTTGCGAGCCAAAACACAGCCCATCCCGATGCCGATGCACCACCACTGCCTGACTTCATCTTTCTAACAGACGCACGCCTACACGATATTACCTTTGACGGAAATAGTGTCCGTAAAGCGCTTTCATCCATAAAACTCGCATCTGCCTCTGGTCCCGACAATATAGGAAACCTGTCACTTAAGAATGCTGCGCTTTTTATCTGCAAACCGCTTACTAAGATCTTTAAACTCTGTCTCAGTCACTCTCATTTCCCCGATTCCTTGAAAAAATCTAAAAATCATCCTGTCTTTAAAAAGTCTAACAGACAGATTGAAAGTAATTACCGGCCTATTTCCTTGTTGTGCAATGTATGTGAAGTTTTTGAAAGACTGCTCTTTCGTGCTCTTTACAAAATACCTCTCTGAAAATGACCTATTTCACCTCCAAAAATTATGGCTTCAAGGCTGACGACTCCACTGTAAATCAACTTGTCTATATCGGTCATAAAATTTATAACGGTCCGGAACTTTTCCAAAGAAACGAGAATTGTCTTTCTAGACGTGTCTAACTTGCATTCGACAAGGTTTGGAATCTTGATCTCTTAGTCAAGCTACATCAACTTGGCATCTCTAATCATCTTACCGATTGGTTCGGGAGTTATTTATTCAAACCGTCTTCAACGCGTGGTGATTCATGAACTTCTAGCTGACTGCCGATTGAGGCCGGAGTTCCTCAGGGTTCCATCCTGGGCCCTCTTCGCTTTTTAGTTTACTTAAATGACCTAGTAGATGACTTCAGCTGTGATGTCAGACTTCTTGCCGACGACACAAGCCTGCCTGGAATAATCCGAAATCTCTTCGAATCGTCTGCTCACTTGAATACCAACCTGTCAATCATTCACGACTGGGAGAAAATCTGACAAGTCATATTCAATGCTATGAAATCTTTATCCGTTGTTTTCTCAGCCAAAGTGTCCAATCCTCAACATCGACCAGTCAACCTTGCTCAATCAGCTGTTACTGAAGCCAACAACCATACCCATCTCGGCATTACTCTCAGTGGCGATCTGTTCTGGCAAAATCACATCACCCGCATAACCAATAAAACTGATCAGCACTTAGCACTTCACCGTCGACTCAAATATAAACTTTCAGGCAAAGCATTGACTACACTGTATCTGTCTGTGGCTCGACCTAACCTTGAATACGGCTGCGTTCTTTTTGACAACAGTGGCAAAACTTATTCTGACGTATGCAATCCATACAGTTCGAAGCGGCCAAAATATGTAGGCTATACCGGTTTAACGCACAAGTCCCATACTAAATTGCTCCAGGAACTCCGATGGCCAAATCTCTCTATCAGGTGCAAGTACTTCAAGTTAATTCTATTCTACAAAATGTGCAATAACCCAACTCCCACTTATATTTCAAGCACCCCCCCCCCTTTCCATTGGCCGCTCCTTACGTCATAGTAACCCTATACGCCCTGTCAAATACAGAAGCCAGCGCGCTCCAATAATTCATTTCTCCCTGATACCATACGGCTATGGAATAATCTGTCCACCTACATCAGAAACTCCCTTTTTCTCCAAACCTTCAAATCTGAGCTAAAAGCCACATTACTTGCAGTAGATAACGTCCCTGACTACTAGTCATTTGGTGATCGTTTCGCTAACATATGCCATACTGAGATGCGATTGGGGTCATCTGGGCTCAAATATGATCTATTCCACGTCAACGCAATAACATCATTCCTTGTCCTATATGCAAATGTTTATATCCCTCCGAAGACTTGAAGCATTTCCTCCTTTTCTGTCCGAAGTTCTCGAAAAACTGTTTGATTCTATTATAACAATATTAGCTCCCAGAGTTAACCCCAATCTCATTATCCGTGAAGCTAATAACAGCTTGATTAACATTTTCCTTTTTGGCAGCACAGAACTATCTGATACAGCAAATTTTCAAATTTTTTAGGCAGTCCAGAATTATATTGCTGCAACTAGAAGATTTTCTCTCTAATTCCTCCTTTTCATACTTCTGACTTTTTCTCACAGTGCTTTCTCCCTCTCTTGTTGTTTTTCTGCTCCGTTGTGTTTTTTTCCTTTCCACAGAAGGGTTATCTATAACTAAACATACGGTATTAGTCACGATTTAGGTTGCACCGAACATGTATGAGGGTCTGTTACATATATGTGCTGATGTAGTATAACAATCTTCATAAATCCAACGGGTTTTTCGTCGGTACTTTTGCCATAGCCTTGTCTTGATACTCTGTAGTGCTTCGTCATGGTCTGGACTGATACACCCATCAATGGTACATATGGTTACGTACTGCCCGTGTGTGTGGTGTACATATTTTTCTGTTTGTCTCTCCGTGCCTGGAGAACCCATTATATCAGTCAACTATTTGTATTATAGGCCTATCCAGTATTAATACATATGTCTAAATAAAAAAATCACACATCCGAGACTACTTTTCCATGATGTTTTCGGTAGGCGACTTCATGAGCACTGCACACTAAGCGGCAGAGGGTGTTTTTTTAATTTCTAGTTTGATGTAACTGTGTGGAATTGTAAAACTGTGCACCTCCAGTATGAAATAAGGCTGTACATATATATATATGTAATCTTATATGGAAGACTGGATATATAACCCATGTTAAAAATATACTGAAGGTTAATCCTTTTTCTTTTCCTAAGCAAGTTGAAAGTAGCAGACATATCCAGAATGGTGTAATATTACACAATTACATATTAAGTGGTCGTCATGACCTCACATGATGCACATTTCTATCTAAATCATTCAGTTTTTAACATGATCGCCTCAGATACACACCGGAGGTAGAACTACCCACAGGGATTTGCATATTAAAAAACTAAAATCTGTCAATAATTGTTGTGTTTGTCTTGCCCTCTGATGGAGGGCGCGGACTGGGAGCACTTGTCACTTTACTAATTTAAAAGTCACTTTGCTGGTGAATGCCAGAGAAATATTGAGAAATGGCGCTGAATTCCGCCAAATTAGGCTTACCACCGATCGCTTCAGCCAGTCATTTTACCCCTGTACTATTACCTTATGGAATAACCTGCCGGTTGATGCTCACGACGCTGATCCTCTGCCGCAAATTAAATTTACTAGTCTTAAATGTTGACAAAAAACCCCAATACTTCAAACATAGTGGTCGTTTCCTGAACATACGCCACACACAGCTACGTCTTAACTTCTCCATTTTAAACGCCCATCTACACCATGTCAATATTTTTCCAGCCTCAGTAAGCCTTCTGAAGACAAAACATATTACCTTTTGTTCTGCCCGAAGTTCATGGTGCAAAGGGTCCGTCTACTGAACACTGTGTGTCACTTACTCGCTCCAGGTGTAAATACAACTCAAATATTTCAGTGTTCAAGTGATATTTTATTAAATATTCTCTTGAAAGGTAGTGAGGATTTGTCGAACACTAATAATGAAGACATCTTTGAAGCAATGAACCATAAACCAAAGTTGTAAAATTTTAATTTATGCATTTAGGTGAATACACAAAATTTAAATCTTTTGAATAGCTTCAAAACTATTATAGAAAGAAGTGCCATCCTAACCTCAATTTAAAAGTTTGTAACATAGACGCATCCAATGACAAAACTGTAAAATTTTAATTTATGCAAATTAGGTGAATATACAAAATCAAAATCTTAAACAACTTAAAAACTATCATACTTAGAGGTGTCATTCCAACTTCAATTTGTAGGTTTGTGACATAGCCGTATCTAATGAACCATGAACCAACGTTGCAGAATTTTGATTTATGCAAATTAGGTGAAAACACAAAATTTAAATCTTGAATAGCTTCAAAACTATCATATATGTGCCATTTTACCTTTACTCTGTATGTTTTGTGACATAGGTGCATCCAATGAACCATAAACCAAAGTTGTAGGATTTTAATTTATGCGAATAAGGCGAATGCACAAAATCTAAACTTGAATAACTTCAAAACTATTATACATAGAGGTACCATGTCTTTTGTTTGTTTTTATTTTATAATATTAATTTTATTATTATTATTATTATTATTATTATTATTATTATTATTATTATTATTATTATTATTATTATTATTATTATTATTATTATTATTATTTTGTTTTGGAAATGATATAGAAATCAATGCACTATTACTCCACCACAGATGTAAAGTAATAACATGGTACCATTATGGTTATACCTCTATAACTACCATAGCCATACTTCCTAGCTACTTCTGTTTTAGTTTTTGTGATTCTTTTTCGTTAAATTTGTCTTTTTTTGTTGTTGTTGTTGTTGGTTTGTTTTGTTTGTTTGTTTGTTTGTTTTTTTCTTCGTTTTAGTTTTTGCCTCCCTTGCCTGCTAATAGATTTACATAATTATGATGTTTAACAAATTTTGCATATGTCTAAATAAGAACAGGTTAGCAGGACAACGCTATGCCTTTTGATCTTTATTGCATTTTTTTGTATCACTTCCATCAAGTACTGTCCTCTAATGCAGAATAACAGAATTTGATTTGGTAGTATTTGAGAAAAACAACAACAAAACTTTCTGACAGGGTTTCAAGTATTCACAGTATATTTTTTCGGTTGCCAACAGTTGTCAAAATGTACAAAACTGAAAACTCACATTTTCTGAAACAAATTTGTGATCTCTTGGCATATCTTTGTAACAAATGGGTCGACAAACACCGTTAAATGTCCCAATCTGGCTACCGCAATAAATCTTACGACGATATACTTTCAAAAATATAGTTTATTGCAATTGTAACGTAGCCTGTTATCCGATATTGAATGTCACTCATTACAAGAGTGGATGTCAAATTTGTCGTAAAAAAAGCCTAAAAATGTAAACATACATTACACATACGCGTGTAACGTATGAAAATCATATGTATATAGCATGACAATAATATATTTTTTCTCTTTTGACAAGTGATAAAAGCTGACCCAAAATGGTCACGTGAGAACGCTCAACCAGTGTCTTATATTGTGAACACAGCGGAAGTCACATTACATATATATATAAAATGCGTAAATAAAGGACTGAACACTATCAAAATATTTCCTGTAATTTCTCACAATGGGAAAATATTATATACCAATTTCATTTTTTTTTGTATTCAGGCTGCACGATTTTTACGACACAACATTAACGAAAAGAAAATAAAGGAATAAATAAAATAATTATTCCACCAATTCTTGCATCAAGGAATTATCTGAAGTTAAAGATACGTACCGCGCAATCCCTCCAGTTTGAGTGCATTATTATACTTTAGCGACTGTTTGTCCCTCAATTTTTATCCCAAAACACATGACCCTGGGGCCAGGATTACGGAAACGTTCTATCTACTGAGTTCCAAAGTGCTTCCAGATCTATTGCTGATATACAGAGTGAAGGTCATAACTTGATATTTGGTCACCTGTGAGTCGGACAATCTAACGGGGCATTTAGGTGCAAGAAAGATAAAATAGATGTCTCTTGTTAGACGTCTGGAAAGCCAGACAAAAACTGCCATCTCAAATCACAGAATTAGTGGTAGATGGCTAAACCATTTTTAGGAAATGGCTAAGTGCCCATCAAGCATCCAACCGAAATTGACCACAATTAGTTAGCTAAGTTCCTGATTGATCTACTTGTTTTTCAGTCAGTTGTCATACAGGTTGACCATATATCTTGACTAAGCTTATTTGCATGCTCAAGTGGAGCGCAGAACGAGACACTGAAACGTTTTCTTCTGGAATGCCAAACAAGAGGACTGGGACAGTCCTGTGCTCAGCTGACTAACTTACCCTATGACCTTGGGAATGAGGTCAAGGTCACTGACCTATTCTGAATCTAACTTTCATAATGGGGCCATCCCCATGTGCAAGATCAGAGTCACAGTACAAATACTTCTCAGGTTATCACTCGACCAGTAAAATCAATGTTAGTGGCCCTGTGACCTTGAGAATGAGGTCAAGGTCACTAATGTACAGTATCAATCTTTCTTGAATAGATGACCACCACCAAGTTCAACATCAAGGTCCCACCTTCCACAGTTCTCAAGTTACAAAATGAAAAGTAAAATTCATGTAAGTGTGACCTTGGGAATGAGGTTAAGGTCACCCATGTACTGTCTAAGTCTGGCCTTTGCTCAGGACAATCATCATGTTCAACATCAAGGTCCAAGTTCAAATAGCTCTCAACTTGTCAGGTGAACAGTAAAATTTCAGCAAGTGGCCCTATAATCTTGGAAATGAGGTCAAGGTCACTCATCTACTGTCTAAGTCTGGCCCTTAGTAAGGACAACTAACATGTGCAATATGAATGTGCCACCCTTAATAGTTCTCAAGTTACCCTATAAACAGTGAATTTCATGCACCTCGCCTTGTGACCTTGGAAATGAGGTCAAGGTCACTCATCTACTGTACATGTATCACCCTCATACCCAGAAGTGTCCCTATGCATTACCAAAGCAATTGGCCGAGTATATACAAGGATAGAGACTTTTGAAGATTTGGCCAAAAAATGAACAAAAAAATCATTAAAAGAATCCATATTCACTGGACTGTGACCATTTGAACAAACTTGGTAGATACCCACCCAAGGAACGGCCCCACTAAGTTTGAAGTGAATCTGGCTGATGGTATCGCAGAAGTCAAAAATTGTCAATTAGCATTGCAAACCCTAATGACTTTGCAATCCTCATTGACTTGCATGGTAAACAATAGGCATGTAAAATAAACAAAAAAAATCCTAAAAAAACCCCCAAATATCACTGGACCGTAAACATTTGAATAAGCTTGGTAGAAACGCAACCAACACACATCTCCACCAAGTTTGAAGTGAATCTGGTTAATGGTTTTCAGATGAGGTTGAAAATGTAAACTATCATTGCAATTCCCATTGACTTAGATAGTAAACAATAGGAATGTATGCATTGACCAACAAGTACCCAAATTGAAAAAAAATCGTTAAAAATCAGGGATCCACAGCAATGCCACCTGGTGAACAACCTTATGTGACCCTTCCACAAAGTTCCCAGAAGTGTCCCTATTCAATTTCAAAGTAATTGGCAATGCGGTTTCTGAGAAGATTTTTTTAAAGATTTCCCCCCAAAATCAACAAAATAATTCATTAAATGTCCAAAAATCACTGGACCATGACCATTTGAATAAACTTGGTAGAGACCCACTCAAGACACATCCCCACCAAGTTTGAAGTGAATCTGGTTAACGATTCTGGAGATGAAGTCGAATATGTGAATTACTATTGCAATTCCCATTTACTTATATTGTAAACAATAGGAATGTATGCACTGACCAACAAGTACCCGAATTGAAAAATTTGTTAAATATCAGGGATCCACAGCAACGCCACCTGATGAACACCCTTGTGTGACCCTTCCATAAAGAACATATCCACTAAGTTTCAGCACTATCTGAGACATTGTGTTGGAGAAGAAGTCGAAAAAAGCAAAAACGTACAAAAAATTCATAAAAAATAGAAAAAAATTGCAGCGCCATCTGTTGAACAAGTTAAGGTCTGGGGGTCCCCAGAAGTGTCCCTATACAATGTCAAACTAATTGGCCCAGCAGTTTTGAAGAAGAAGATTTTTTAAGATGTCCGTCAAAAATGAACAAAAAAAATTTATCAAAAATCCAAAAATCACTGGACCATGACCATTTGAACAAAACTGGTAGAAACCCACCCCAGATACATTGCCACCAAGTTTGAAATTAATCTGGAAGACGATCTTGGAGAAGTCGAAAATGTGAATTTGCATTAGAATGCTCATTGACTTCCATAGTAATCAATAGGAAAGCTGCATTGACCGAATTGAAAAAATCGTTAAAAATCAGGAATCCACAGCATTCCCACATAGTGTAAAACTTTGCTTGACCCTTCTACAAGGAACATATCCACCATGTTTCAGCTTAATCTGAGTGACGGTTCTGGAGAAGAAATTGAATAATAGCTATAACACACAAAAATTCATAAAAAAATAGAAATTGCAGTGCCATCTGGTGAAGAAATTAAGAACTATGAGTCCCAGGGAGTGTTCCTGTGTGATATCAAAGAAATTGGGTGAGTGGTTTGAGAGAAAAAGATTTTTTAAGATTTGCCCAAAAAAGAACAAAAAAAAGCATTGAAAATCCAAAAATCACTGGACCATAACCATTTGAACAAACTTGATAGACACTCAACCAACGCACATCCCCACCAAGTTTGAAGTGGATCTGCCAGACTGGAGAAGTCGAAAATGTAAATTCTTGATGGACGGACGGACGGAGGAACACGAGCTAAAAATACGCAGCAAGAAAAAAACCAGTGCCTTGGCTGTCAACCCATCAACTACCAATCTGTAATTGCCATTATTTGGGAAACCTGAACAAAATTTAACTTGGGACAGGAACCTTTCTCAGTTAAGTAGAAAGCTTTATCTTGGAAAAAAAGCGTTTCTGATGCTTTTTTCTTCAACAATGATGATGATGATGATGATATTATCAAAATACTTCTTCCAGCTGAAAAACAGCTGAATATTGTATACGGATTTAAAAACTGTGAGTCACACTCACGTACATGTAGATGCAAGAATTGTATACACAGAATTTGTCTACCTGTTTGGTGATCAGGAAGGATACCAAAGAGGGAATATGGGGAGTTCTCCTGTATTTTTAAACCAATAAGCAAACATAAATTTCATCCACTAAGGATAAATGTATACACAGTGGTGTCTGTCCTGACAGATCACTCGAATGAGACCACCTGCCTTGAAAGACCACCTTTTCCAGATACTACATAACTAGTATCCCCTATAAAAACAATACAAACATTTCCTTATTGTCAACAATTTTATTGTTTCTTCATCAATACCTTATGTGCTAGATTGCACATCTTTCACCAGTACTTTAACCATGGCAACAGTTTGACTGTCAAATCTTTACTCCATACGCTGTGGTTCCAGATTGTTTCACAACTGTCTGTCTGCATGCCATTACCTGTGCCCCACTTCAGCCCACAATAGGAAACATTCATATTTAACTGTGATCCTGCTCACTTCCTGTGTTGCCGGGGCAACAGACTGATGCTTCACCCATGATCAGGGCAGACTTGTATCATATACAGTCATGTACTACATAAACATCCACAAATAACACCTTTTCAACCAAAGAGCCTATTTCTAATCAATTTAGGCATCTTTATGTTTCAAATATATGTTAAATACATTTTCTTAGGACTATTGTGTGTTTGTGTTGTTCATTTTGTTGAGAAACTACTTTTGATCATTCCAAATACATGGATCTGCCCTGATGCACGTGGCTCGGTCTTTTGCACAATAGGTGTTAGAGTAGGACTGCATTTAGATATGAATACATCCTATTAAAATTACAACATTTGTGAACTGCTAATTATTATAAAGGGTGTCTTAAATTGGGTGCAAGTATCCAAACTCAGGTTCTGTAATGGAGGATGTCCCCTGTAAGTAACACGTTGATGGTAGAGACACCTGGGAGTTAAACACTGTTTCATTACTGGTTGAAAATATCCTGTGACACAAGCAATAGCTGCCACTGTGTAATACAGAGTAACTGAGCTGCCTTATTGCTGAACTTTTCTGAATTATACCTGACCAATGCCAAGCACTGTTTTAGTGCATATTTAAATAGTCCCAGGTTTTATCAAGAAATTGAAAGTCTCTGGACACTAATCTGGTCATAAAGAAGTTTCAAATTCAGACTTCCTTGGGTTTCCATATGACCATGCGTGCACCACCAGGGGCCTTCCCCAGTTCATCCTTTGTGCAGCAGGCAAAATATTTGCCTAATTGAGCATAATTTTGGCCATTAACATAAACCTAGTCTGGCAAATGTATGTGTCTGCTGATTTTCAAATAAACATTTCCTCACAAACAACCATTGGCCCAGGTTCTGCAGTGTACAAACTGAAAAGATTAGGTATGGTTACAAACTCTGCATGTTTGACAAGTTGCTACACGATCTTTGAAGTCGTCTGAATGGAAAATACTCACACTGTCCCCTCTGCATCTGATACGTTATTTTCCTGAATTCTACATATTAACTGTTTCACTGCCGAATTAGTGACTGGTCATGAGTCAACAGTTTTCTTCATCAACTGCATCTCTCCCCTGGTGTTATTCGAGCAACCACTAGGGCCATGGGCATGGCACAAGAACATATAGCTTGGGCGGTCAAGTTGCCTCAGCATCAGAAGTCCTGAGATCAGCAACTTGTTGAATTTCCATCAATGGCAGAAGCCAAGATGCAAGAGGTAGAGAGCAGTACTGGTGAAAACAAGAGGTCACCTGACCTCTTTTAGCAAATAGTATGGTCAGGATAAGTCATGTGATACCGCTTGACTACATGTAGTCTGCTACTTCCTGTCCCTGGACATATATCCTCAAATGCCAGGCCTCCATGAATAGGTCATGAAATGCTAAGGCTCTCAGGTTACTTCCTTATCCAGTGTTTTCTACAGTGGACACACGTAAGAATTTGGAAGAGTGCACATACCCATACTCTTATGTATCAAATAATGCTCTTTTGCATGTACAGAAACCAGTCATAACATTGCACATTTGAGCACTTGGTGCCAAATAAAAATTCAGTTTTAATACTGCAGCAGATATTTAAATTGCCTGCTGAACCACAATCAGTGAGAGTTATTTTGATTTTGCACCAGGTGTCACCATCATCTCCTCCATAGCTCTCTGTGTTAGGGTTGTGTGATCAAACTGTCTGGAGTGTAAAGGGTTATTTTGGCAAATTGACACTCACATCATCTTAAAAATGCTGAGCTGGGATATGATAAAATCACAAATTTTAACTTTACTTTTAATTTGAGCAGCCGACTGTCTGCAGCTTGACAGAGACGGCCTGTGTACTTACAGAGACAGCCTGTGTACTTACAGAGACGCCCTGTGTAATGCAATGATATGCCTAGCATCAAATTTACAGGGATCTCTATGCTACTAATTACACAGATTCATAATTAACCAATTAATATTTTACCCAATGGAATACAATTGTTACTTGTATTGAACGTTTAAGAACATTTCCAGTTGAACTGGTGTAGTCCAGGGCCTGGTTTTTCCAAAACATTTACTGAGTGAGTTATTACTCAGACCTGAGAATATTTCTCAGTCTCTTGGGTTTCTTTATATCTCATTGGCCAGCTCATATTCCTGAACCAATCAACAGCAAGATGTGCCAAGAAATTACTCAGAAGTTTGAAAAACTGGACCCTGGACTTAGCTACATCTATTTCCTAGATCATGTTCTCATAGCCGATGGTGCTGATCTTTCAGATTGAAAAAAAAAAAAGGCTTTCCTTGTTATGTACTTTAACCATGCAGAAATAGAAATTTTTTTCTTTCTGTCTGTTCCTGTGGTAGGGCATCACGTGCATTTTTTTTTCATCTGTTAAACATGAAGCATCATCAGCTTTGGTTAACCTAGCCCAGCTGGTTTATTTCCCATATTCGCAAATGAACATTCTCAAACCTCCGTTTTTATAAGAAGTTAAAATTTAAAACAAGACTAAAACTTAGCGCTCACTCTATGATGTGTATGCATACCATTATATTATGTAGCAACACATTTGTGGCACCTTACTATAAATACCAAGGTTACTCCGAGATCTCTTCAGTACCTGACAAGCTCTGTACAGAATGCAATGTCTTGTACAAACTGCTGCCTCATCTAAGGCTACCGGTCATGTGTTAGCATGTATTTTCTTCAGTCGATGCCTCCTAGTTACTACAAGCATTATGTTCATTTGACTCATTAAAGTGACTCCATGATAGAACTGATAAACATTTCCAACAATGTGGAATAACGGTTTTAGGTGTCAAACCAAAGAGAAGGATAAGAAGATTGTACGTGAACCATGTTAGTCAGTGCACTTTAGAGAGTATTGTGCCAAAATGTCCAGACAGAAGCTGTCAACTCATTCTATTATCCACAACTCAAATAGCCCATGCTTTCAATAAATTATCTTGATAATGATTTAACCATATCAACAATTCACTTTTGGTAGCTTATTGCCAAACTGTTTTAACAGGCATACTCACAAAATTACATAAAAATGTTATTTATCTTCTTATTCAACCATTTTAAAAACAAAAAACAACAGTGCTTGGCAAAATAAACATATTTTACTTTCACGACATGCAAGTACTTACAAGCCAATCAAAAATGTCAAACTCTACATTATTTTAGTCATAACACAGAGTATGCTAGGGGCAAGATCAGTGTACTTTGTTACCAATCTGATTTTTTTTTTAATTCGAAATAGTGTTCCCTTTTAGGGAGGGAGGACAGTCCACAGAAATAGTACTCTGCATACTAATGTAAAAATACGGACAATTTTGAAAGGTTCCTTGTTATCATTATCACAGATCATAGATCATTATACGGCACCATTCCCCTAGGGTCAGGGTATACTACATGTACCTTTGTTGTCTGCGTGTCTTTATACTTTATCAAAAACTACATTGTAATACATTGTCCTACCCATGATAATGTTCACAACAGCAATATAAAAAGTTACAACTGGAGGACTATGACAGTCCTATGCTCAGCTGACCTTGCATACAGAGACCAAAGTGGTCCTGTGACCTTTGAAATAACATCAAGGTCATCTTTCTGTAAGACAATATCATCATTTTACAAACATCAAAGTCTTCACTCCCTCACAGTGTTGGGATCATCACTTTGAGATGAAAAGTGACAGAATACACCACAATCAAGGCAAAAGCCAATATGTTTGTTTGACCTTTCAAGGTCACCAAAGGTCAAAATCAACAACATAAGAAGAAATCCAACACATAATTTCTTATCAATGTTTAATTGTAACCACAGGCAAAGGATCCACCATAATTTACCAAGATATTATTAGCCAAGATGTCAGTTTGACCTTTCAAGGTTAAAACCAACACCACCGCAAGAAACTCTATTGGTACTTTCCTACTTGTGTTTAATAGTAATCATGGGCCTAGGACCAACCAATGCAAAGACATAAACCAATGTCACAGTTGCTGCTATACCTATAGTAACGATCCTAAGATGTACATATACCCTTACAAATAATTCCTTATTACAATAATTTTTTGAAAATCAGGAAATAGCAGCAGCACCATGTACTGAACTAAAAAAGTGAAGATTGAGACCAGGTGCACTCCCACCAACTATGAAGTGAATCCAACATGCGACTTGGAATAAGATAAAAATCAAAAAAAAAAAAAAAAAAAACCCTGAAAAGGCTACAGCACCACTTGTCAAACAAGGTAAGGTTTGGGAACTCTAGATGCAATGCTTTTGGAGAAGTCGATAATAGCAAAAAAAAAAAAGCCCACAAAAAAATCATAAAACAAGAGGCCCATGGGCCTAATGCTCTGCTGACCACCATCGCCCAAAAATCACTTTATGAAATGTATTCCGTCCACTGCCTTGAAAAATTAATCAAGGTCATCTATATTATGCCATATCAAACTTCCACATGATACACATCTGGTATCATTTGCCTTATTCTTCATCAATATATTGAATTAAATTTACTTTTCTGAAGTGCTCAATGACCTTGAAAAATAGTTCAAGGTCACACAATCATTGGGTCAAGATGACCCGAAAAGTAGGCCACCAAGTAGAGTTTTTTATTTAATGTACTTTGCCATTGATGTCCAAGCTACACCCTGCCATTACAAAATCACCTCTTCCAACTTGACAGGTCTTGTGACCTCCTTCACAGAAATAAGTCAAGGTCACTTATATTACATGACATATTAGCACTGGACATGGTCTGCAACTTAATATCCAAACACAGTTTGGTTCGTAATTTCTGTCAAGTTATAAGTGGCGCCAAAAGTATCATATGTATTTGAGATTTTGACCTCTTCCATAACCCCACTATATTTCATGAAGACCTATGAAATGTTAAGGATGCTTGAGTGGTTTCAAGATTTTCACATTTTGCCAATATATTATGTAATACTGCAGGTGGCATCACCAAAGATGGACATTGGCTGAGGGTTCTCTCCGGCTACTTCCCGGTATGAAGGTGGGAGCGGTGCTGGTGTCTGTGCACGTGGGCAAATATCTACCTTTTCAATTCCTCTTACCCACATCTTAAATTAACTTAACTACTCATTTATAAATTAATTGTCCACACATTCCGACATTCAGGTATGCCTGTCGTTTACTTCTTATTATTTAGTTATAAGTACTGTTTTCACCTTATGGCCCCTCTGTCTGTCTTGTCCATGTCTCGTTCCTCTCTCTTGTGTTCTGTCCGTGTCAAGTATCATCTTGCGTACTCGTCTTTTCCAGCAAAAGGGATCAAAATAGGGTATCACCCTTTTCCCAAGCTTAATCAACTATATACCTCAAAAAGTCTGTAATTTTGAGAGTAAAATACGTTTAAACCAATATCAAACTCCACCTAGTTTTATATGCTCTTGATAAGTCCTGAAAGTTATGTGGAGCTGTCTTGAAAACTGTGGACTGTATTGCACTTACAGGCAAAAAGATCACAGATGGACAGAGAGACGAGTGATCACACAGGCTCTGCAACATGTATTTAGCAGAGCTTTAAATAGAAAAAATCACAGGATCACATGCAGAACAAATCAAAGGGCAAGAGATCCCCAGAAGTGTCTTGATGCATTTTGAAAGCAACTGGCCAGGTGGTTTTGGAAAAGAATTTTTAAGGATGTCCCCCCCCCCCCCCCCCGCCCCCAAAAAATAATCAACAAAAAATCACTTAAAGAAAAAAAAAAAAAAAAAAATGAAGGTAAAGACCCACCTAGGGTATATCCCCACAAAATTGGGAGTGGATATTTATATATAAAAAAAAATTGAGAAGAACCCGAGAATGTGAAGAATAAATGGATAAAGGGGATGAACAGAAGGATATTTGATGGACGATTGACCATCCTATAAGCTCAAAATTAATATGCAAATGTTTCTATACTGAAATGGTTTCTCCCCCCCCCCCCCCCCCCCCCACTTACACAAAGCAAACTTTGGGCCAGCACCGTGAATGAAAATGTTGATAGGTCAACATGCAGCTTTCCTGGGTGACCTTTGGCTAAATCGCCCCAGCATGCACCCAGGACAGCTGTTGACTTATGATGCAGAGGCTAATATGCAGACTCTGGTTGGTATATGAGAATATTAAACTTCATGTTGATGATTGGACATTTTCTTTCAACACCAGGGCCACATATCTACAGTCAGTTCAGGACAATTCATTTCCTCCTTTCCCACATTTAAAGCACTCACACCTTTCTTCTGTGTAATGTGGCTGTGGCAGAAAATTCAGAGTTAAAGCTTCTACCTGGTTCTTGCAGTTTCTGGTCAGGCCTGTTGTATTTTCACCATATACTTCGAATGTGAGACACATTCAAGAACAGTTTGAATTGTTTGTTGGGATGTCCTAAGCAAAATAGCAGACCTCATAATATTCAATACTTCTATTACAAAATTTCTAGTACCTGTTTCTCTCACCAGGATTCCTCAGCCTGATTTTGTGGTACTTTGTGATAAGCAGGAGACACTCTGTACTGGCCCTGATCATAGCTTGTGGAGTGAATGTGACACACAGGATTTGACTTTCACACTCTAGGCACGTCCATGTTTTCAAAATGTCTGTCTACAACTGCGAGATTCTGCTTTGCAGATATCAGAAAATTGCACAAAGCAGCAAAATACCCAAGGCTGCAATGGTTGGCTTTTCAGTCCTCCACAAGAAGGAGAAGTGTGACCCACCTACCAAGCAATAGGTGTAGTGGCATAATCATGTGCTTGATCATAACATCAACTCACAGCAGGCTTGGAAGTGGAAGCTTTCTATTAGGTTGATCAAGAATAGAAGCTTCAGTATCCCTCCTGTAGATGGCACTTTAGTCAGCAAGGACAGAGTTGGGTATTTCCATTATTTTCCAGTGTAATTTGCAACTTAATACTTAAAAACCATGCAAAAACAAAACAAAAAATCATGGTAAATCTAAGCATGTTACTTACATGAATTTCATTTCTGTTTTCATCCTAGTCATCCCCATAAGAACCGTCTTGACAGACCAGCCCACTATTGAAGTCTACACAGCCCTACTGGGCCCCCATATGGGCAAAATATTTTTAAACAATATTTATCCACTAAGAATTCTCACTCATCCAAGTATTTAAACCTTCCAGTTTTTGATAAAGTAACTTTTTGGAAAAATCTGCTACAGTATCCTGGCATCAAAATTTGGAATAAAATACCCAAAGAAATTGAAAATGCAATTTCATTCCATGAACTTAAAAGAATAATTCAGGTTTGGAATTTTGAAGAATCTTGCAATTGCCATATTTGTCAGTAAGTTAACCAGTCTCGCATGTAGGACTGGGCAGGATCTTATGTATGTGCTCATTGGTGAATCCCTTTGGGATATTGTTAATTTCATAAATTTTCACCTGTCAGAAGTCTCATGTTTTCATCAGTATCAGTTTATGCATACTTTGGTTTTTTGTCATTCCTTTTCCATTGTTTCTTGTCTCTGCCTTTACACTTTCATTTTCATTCTCATTCTCTTTTATGTTTTTTGTGTTATCCGTTCTCCTTAGAATCACTCATGCCAATATGTCATTTTAAATAAGTTATAAATACATTCATACTTTTATTTACATATTATGCGTTTATGTATCTTTTATTTAGCCTGGGCTACTTGTACTCTTGAGTTGGCTGTAATAGCCCTTGGCTAATGTTGTACATGTATGATAAAACAACTTTTATGATAACAGTTAAAGTTTTCAAAAGCAAAAAAGCTTAAGAAAATAATTCAGTGGGCTTTCAAGCATATAAGATACAAAATATTATGTAGAAAAAATTCATTTGTTTTGTAGAAAAAGTGTCATTTCTGGGTGCTCAAGCAACATAGCTGGTAGAAGTGCCCTCATAATGGTGAGGGCACAGTCCAATTGCCTAGCAACTGAAGGGATCAGGGTAGTTATTGATGAATCCAGTAAAACCTGTTTTGAGAGACCGCCCCTAGGACAGGTCAAAAGGTGGTCATATAATACAGATGAACTCTCAATATAGGTCCAATAACATGGGCAAGATCGAAAAGGGACATGGTCAACATGGTCTGAAAAGGCAGGTGGTCTTTCCTCACTGTGGTCTGTGATCAAAACAGGTTTCACTGTACCAGCAGTCATGACAAAGAGTCACGCTTATCTCAACTATATAATGACTCCATCTTCCCTTTGGTCACCAGTCTTGACAGAGAGTCATACTTATCTCATCTACATGTATATAATGACTTCATCTTCCCTTTCCTCACCAGTCACGACAAAGAGTCATACTTATCTCAACTATATAATGACTCCATCTTCCCTTTGGTCACCAGTCATGACAGAGAGTCATACTTATCTCAACTACATGTATATAATGACTTCATCTTCCCTTTCCTCACCAGTCACGACAAAGAGTCATACTTATCTCAACTATATAATGACTCCATCTTCCCTTTCGTCACCAGTCACGACAGAGTCACACTTATCTCAACTACATAATGACTCCATCTTCCCTTTGGTCGCCAGTCACGACAGAGTCACGATTATCTCAACTATATAATGACTCCATGTTCCCTTCAGTCACCAACCATGACAAAGAGTCACACTTAACTCTTTAAGTGCCACATTTTGGACTGAATCAACAGCTTTCCTTGGGGCGAACTGGGCACAATGTGCCCAATGGGCGCAGAGAAAAGCTGTTGACCTGGGGTCTTTTCTCTGGAACTAAAGGCATGCTGGTACTTGAATAAAAGGTCTTTTTAAACCAGGGATACTAATCTAATCCTACTGATAATTTAGACTAGTTTGACTTTAGTAGATCGACTTTAGACGTGATTGGCACTGAAAGAGTAAACTATGTAATGACTCCACCTTCAAATTCCTCATGCAACGGCCTCTCGTTCAAATATCAGCATGTTAGGTCAAAATTCTTCGATTCCAGGCGAAGCAAACTGTCAAGTCAACACAAGTCTGACACTCCTGGACACAATGCATCCAAAATGTAAAGGAAAGCTGTTGACTCAGTCTAGAAACCAGCTCCTTAACCCTTCACACTTTGAATTAAGTCCAACAGCTTTCCTTGGCGTGGGTTGTGCACTTGAAAGCTGTTGACCTGCAGCATGTGATCTTGACAGGTCTCATAAATTTTACAATTCACGGTCAACTGTTTTTCATAACTGTTGAAATAAGTTGAAAACAATGAAGCAGATGACAATTGACCACCGGCTGGCTTTGGCCGGTTTAATTAAGGGTCAAGGGTTAAGGAATAAAGTACTTTTACACTCCCATCATTGCTCCTTTCCTGATGCAGCATCCTCACAAATGAATCAAGCTCACCTTACATCCATCCCAAGCTCAACATCAATGAATATGTCTTTAAATCAGTAAAATACAGATTTCCTTGGAATGGCAAAAGACACAGATTATGCTGCAGGATGCCAGGCTTTATACACCAGACCATTTCATGGTTGTTCTGTTTGATAATACTTCTCTCATACAAAATAGTTTTTTCCCATAATTTTGAAATCTCCAGTCTCTTTGGCAAGTTGATTGCTCCATCTTTGTCGGCTCCAAGGCTTGCTGTTTCAGTCCCAGTGAGAGGCCAAACAGCGCGCAATCAGCCGATCTGTCAGCGGAGATTTCTCATTCAAGGCTTTGCGTTCCATTAAAAGTTGCCTGAGAAAAAGTAAGTACAAAAATGGATGATTAGACGTCAGAATAACTTTCCAGACACCTACTTGACATGTATACATACTATACAGTGGTCACCTTCTGGAGAGCTACCCGATCCCCCAATGAGAAGCCACCCCCTCTTCAGAGGCCACTTTTCAATGTAGCAAAGGTAACCTTTGCATTATATTTTCCCCCTCATGAGAGGCCACCCTTTTTATAAGGCCACATTTCTGCTGCATTTGGGGTAGCCTCACAAGAGGGGGAAGCCGGTATATATGTGTGTGTACATATATATATATATATATATATATATATATATATATATATATTACTACACTTAAATTGAGTATTTAATCTCAAAGGTATCTTCATATACGTTTAAAGTCTGTTTCCTGGAACTTTCTAAAATCTAGTTCAGCACTGAGATTTTGTTGTTTAAATGACAAAGATTTATGTGCAAGAAAAAAAGTATAGAGTCAAATGAGTCAAGTCTGGGAACCAGTTTTAAAAATCATTTTGTCTGTGGCCTGAGACAACAAGAGCATGTATCTACACACAAGTAACTGTACATATAATTGTATCTACAAATAACACTGTATCTACATATGAGTAACTGTATCTACAGATACATAACTATCTACACATACATGTAAGTACATTTGTAACTGTATCTACACATAACACATGACTCACTTAACCCTCTCAGTACCAACAGTGACTTACGTCTAACTACATGTACTTTGAACAAACTGCTCTGAATTATGATAGGGTACTAGATTCATGAACATTCCTTATAAACAGACCTTTCCCTAATGCCAGCATGCCTTAACCCTTTCCCCTTTTAAAATGAAGACTGAGTCAACAGCTTTCCTTGGCATGGGTTGGGCACTAAGTGCCCAACCCATGCCAAGGTTAGCTGTTGACCTGGGGCATGTGATCTTGGTAAGTCTCATACATTTCTCAGTCAAATTGTTTTTCATAACTGTTGAAATTAGTTGAAAACACTGAAGCACACGACATTTGACCACCATCCGGTTTTGGCCGTTTTGAGGGGGAAAGCCTTAAGCTACATGGAATGTAATTGTCAAGGTCAACAACTTTCCTCGGTGCGCTCTGGGCACATTGTGCCCAGAGCGCACCGAGGAAAGCTGTTGACTCAGTACAAAATTTGTCACTAAAAGTGTTAAGAAAGCTCAAAGCAAATTTCAGCGGGCAGTTGATAGGTGGGTTGTCAATGAAGTGCACTTCAGTGGAGTTTAAAATTTTGTTTTTTCGCTGTTTGCATTTTTCCTGAAGAGAGGGCATTAAAGTCCCACGGACTCAAAAATATTTGCTACTGACTTCCCTCATTTGTGCTGCATGACAAAACCAATGTATGCCACACCCCACACCAACATCACACCCCACACCAACATCACACCACACATCAACACCACACCACACATCAATGTCACACCACACATCAACATCACCCCACACATCAACACCACACCACACATCAACACCACACCACACACCACTTGCACACAACACATCGTCACACCAGTCACACCACACATCACACATTAATATCACACCACACATCAATGTCACACCACAAATCAATGTCACACCACATGTCAATGTCACATCACACATCGTTTGTGTATAGAATGTACTTGTGCACGAAAAAATCCGAAACTTCTTTCTCCCCAATGAAAACAAAGAATTAGTTTACCCTGCCAGTTTTTTGTGGGCCTTTTTGGGTGACTTCAAAGCTGCGTTGATGAGATACAGATCAAATACATCTCTCTGCAAGCAGAACCAAAAGCAGTTCACAGGTTAATGTATCCACACACATGTATTAACAGGTAAGTAAATTGGACCTTCTAAAACAATCTACTCCAGGTTTGTGAAGTTTTGCACATACTCACCCATATTATACACTACACAGTCAGTAAGTGAATTAAAATGCGTGGGCAAATAAGATAGATACTATTAGACAGACAGATAGAGACAGAAAAAGAGAATTCACTCTACAAAGTTTCACATTTTTGAAAGAATGTATATTTTGCAACAGATAGAGACAGACAGAGAGAATTCACTCTACAGAGTTTTATTTTTCTAAAAGTATGTATACTTTAGAGATTAATTCAAATAAAAATTGACACGAGAAAAACAGGATCATTCTGCAATATGGGAAGCTTGTGACAGGACGAGCCTCACATCCATGACATGCAAAACCCACAAGTTCACCTGACCATTGCTGCCCCCAATTTGAACAATCCTGTACTTGATTGGGTTAAGGAGGTCTACTGTCCGTTCGAAGTCTCCGGCCTCATATGCCTGGAAAGCCTCACACAGAGGAACGCCGACCTCCCGCACCAGAGCACTGTCTCCATTCTTTTCTGTGCTGTAAGTGTAGTGACATAGTATGTATAATAATTATCTCCAAGAGAGCCAGAAAGCACATTTTTTGTATCTAGACACATGAAAGCAGCATATTACTCCTATTCAATAACAAGGTACTCAGTAATTTTGTAAGACATACATGTAAGACTCAAGGTCATTTTAATGTTCTTAAATGTGCTTGAACTACTTCCACTTGATCAACACACTTTTTTTCATAATATCTAGAATATATTGTCATTTTTGTCTGTCCAAAAGGGGACCACCTCAAGGGTGCTTAAATGAGCAAGGCTGCCAATAAGTGATACTGCAATGACCCATCGTACAGTGACCATTCAAGGACAGTTCTGATGAGGATCACCGTTCTTCCTTGTTGCCCGTACCATGGTATGAGGAAAGACCGCTGGTCTGTACCATGTGGAGGATTAGCAGGGAATTTCCAATTCGGAAGACTGCAATCTTCTTTAAAGTCACAAAGCATCTGGGTAACCATGCACTGACTTTCACTAACTGTTTAATAGGACCCTACAATTGGTTTCAAAGTGCTTCACCTGTACATTTTTAGGAAGCTACATTTAACAAATTGCAGATTTAATTTGTAATAAGCTCTAGATATATGTTCTAGTTAGAACATTACAAAGTAGCAGTGACGCATTGTTTATCATTATAAAGTAACGGTGTCGCAATGTTTATCATTATAAAGTAACAGTATCAAAATGTTTATATTTAAGTAACAGTATCAAAATGTTTATATTTAAGTAACAGTGATGGAACGTTTATCATTTTCAAGTAATAGCGTCCCAATATTTATCATTCTCAAGTGCCACAATATTTACTACTATCAAGTGACAGCGTCACTATATATGTTTATATATTTTAGCAGCGATCATAATTAATAGTCAATCAAATCTGACAGTTTTGGCTGTTGAGATTACAAATATGCAGCAGAGTCACTGGCAATACATGAAGCAAAGAGACGTGTCTATAAAACATAGCCTCATGACTTTGACTAGGTTGACCTGGCTGACCCTAAAAATCATCTACTGACCATAATCACTCGCTTTATCAAGGTTGAAAAGTATAAGCATTCTTGAGTTATTGATCAGTGTTTGTTTATTGACTGACTATAAATTGTGGTCTGATTTTGGTGGGGTTTTTTTTATGAAAATAAAAAACAGTTTGCTGAGAGTTATACATGTAGACAAGGTCTGTCTTGAAGTCACGTCCCTGGTTAGACACTTTCCCTGGTGTTGCTTCGACACATTGCAACCCACCCAGGCCAATAGAAATTACTCGCTGTCTCATTAAGGCATTGAAAGCATTAATTCATAGTATCTTCACAGCAAAGTCTTCACATTTAACCCACTTGGCAAAGTTCTTGATGGCATCCATGAACTTCTGGACTGTTTTGTCCTCTTTTGCATTGACACACAACATCATGACATGAGCATCGGCAAAGCAGGTCATGTGATCCTCTGCATACGATTCGGCAGCACTTTTGAATTCTTTCCACCGACTGCCCACATGTATACCTGTTAAAATACAGTACATGCATCAGCACCGGGTAGCTACGGTGAAAGGTGCCTTGATAGATTATACATTGTCTGTCTTTAATTTGTGACAAGACGCCTTAAGAACAGATACCTTGTCAAGTGCCTCATATACATGTAGCCAGCAATAAAAACAAAGTTTGGCTTGTATTTTATTCTTTTTCCAGATGAATCCATTCTCTCCAACATTTTGAAATGAGAATGAATCAAATAAATAAATACAAGTAATTAGTAAATAAATAAATACAAGTAATTAGTAAATAAATAAATACATAAATAAACAAATAAATAAATAAAAAGATAGAAAGACAGAAAGAAATGAAGAGAGAAAGAGAGAGAAAGAAAGAAATGAAGAAAGAGAAAGAAAGAAAGAAAGAAAGAAAGAAAGAAAGAAAGAAAGAAAGAAAGAAAGAAAGAAAGAAAGAAAGAAAGAAAGAAAGAAAGAAAGAAAGAAAGAAAGAAAGAAAGAAAGAAAGAAAGAAAGAAAGAAAGAAAGAAATACTGCTTCAGTTGAATTTCTGTACAATGACCATATTATTGGAACTGATCCTTTCCCCTTATTAAAAACTGCCCAAAGCTGGCTGGAAATAGTTTTACTACTTTTGGTGAAAGCAAAATGCATCAGAATTGTAAATGAGCCTGCTTTGGATAATGTTGTTCATTTTGAAATTTTGGGATATTTTGGTGGACATTTGTATTGTCTAACAGTTGTCTAATTTGGGTAGTTCTAGTCCCAATACAATCTGAAGAAACTCAGAAAATATTTTCAATGCTAAGATGGTAGTCAATGGACCATGTTTACATTTGAATCTTGATGACAGACAGTAGGTATTTGCACCAAAGTGTCCAGTTCATGAGGATACTTCTCTAAACACTAATTATCTGATTTTGATCAAATAAAAATTAATTTACTCTTGACATTATTCATAGCAAAACCATAGCAGGGATTTCCTAAGAAATGAACAGTTCTGTTTTGAATGTGTGTCAACAATGAAGAGTCCACCAATAAAATTGATCAATTTGGACAAAACTGGCCATTTCGCAATTTCTGTATCACCATAATTTGATTGTAAAAAAAAAAAACGATCAAACAAAAACAAAAAAAAACAACAACAAAAAAAACCCCACACACATGCAGTTATGCTTGTGTTCATACAACAACTTTGGCTGTAGAGGTCCATCTTTAGTACAGACAGATTGTGAAAAAGCCTTGTGGTTAATTATGTATACATATGGGTTTATTATGTAGGAATACATATTTCTGTGGTGTTTGGTCTAAAAGTG